>JARBWK010000009.1:47160057-47195395 GCA_030556195.1 Anolis apletophallus | reverse complement strand
GTGGCTTGTTTGGGCATCCTACCGGAGCTGACAGCCGCGGCACGGCTCTTGAGAAAGACTGGTCTAGAGGTCATGGCAGTAGAAAGAAATCCAAAGTCACAGACAGGTAGGTCATATACTCCAAGATGGGCAAGAGATCAGATTGTCAAGTCAGTATTTGAAGAATCCATCATTGAGATGCACTCAAATTCTCAGACTCTGGAGAAGGTACTTGTGAGAATTGTAGATCTATGGTCCTTTCTCTCTCAATTCCAATGTCTGTTGACCCACAACAAGGTACTGAGCCAAACTAGACATTTGCATGATACGTGTTCCATGCCTAATTTAGGTCTTAATGCAGTGAAGTTGCTATCATTTTGAATAAGTGGAAAATGTTTAAGGGAGGAAATCCCAATTTCTCCCCATCAGAAAGCAGTCCAATTTTGATTGCTTTTGCTTCAGTAGTGGATGAGACAAGCTTTCCCTTCTCATGCACTATACTTTTTGCAAGCATCCTTTTGCAGCTAGTACGTAAAAGAGAGACAAACATACCTTTGGAAAGGGTTGCATACGTTCTCAAGTGAGCATGCATTTCAATCCTCCATTTCAGGATATGCAGATAAGGCTGGATTAACACTTTATTCTGACACTGAACCTAAACTGGAGTATAGCACTGGGGAGTGTGAAAAAATTGTCAACAGCCTCCTCCCACAGCCCACAGTACCACAACTCTCTTGCAGGGCCACCAAAAGATTGAACATTGCCAAGCATGCGTACATGAGTGCACACATGTGCACATTTCATTTAAACCAGCAGCAACAGACTGCTATAAAAGAAATAAAAGGAAGGATGGAAGGAAAGGAAAGTAGAAGGAAGAGAGAAAGAAAGAGAAAAAGGAGCGAAGGAAGTGAAAGACAAAGGGGGAAGTTATGAAGAGAGGAAAAGAAGGGATGGCCAGGGGATTGCAGACTTCTTTCATGTATCACAACTTGAATTGTTCTGTTCCTCTGGCACAATTGCACGTTCTCCTTGCGTGCTATCTCTATTTTAACCACATATGGGAGGACAGGGTTAAAATAAATGCCTTCCATTGGGAATTACATTTGCGTTTTTAATGAATTTGGGTACTTATGTTATAGATCATTTGTATACCTCTACTATGGAAGCTGAATTCAGTGAAATAAAAGGAACGTGTTTTCTGGATGTTCCTTTTCTTGTGTTGTAGGGGCTGTTCTTTGGGTTCATTGTTGAATTGTGTCAATGTTGGACACAATGGAGGTTATTCTCTCTTACTGGTTTTTATCATTTGACTTCAGTTTGTATTTCCTATCTGCAAATCAGAGAAGTCACAATGGTTCATCCTTATTTTTGCAGCATGTCCATCTGCCTTCAACTTCATGCACTTGCTCATAATTGTTGGTTTATAGCCCTAAACTTGTGAAATCTCCATGGCAACCATACATGAAATGTGGAACCTTGCTCATGTTTCCTGCTCAGGGTCAGGGCTCACATATTTGTGTGTGTACTAATGTCAATTTACTGTGACATTTTAACAAGAGCCAGCTTCAAAGTAACATATACTTAATTAGTAGATTAGACGCCTGCATTTTTGCCTTGGATACATCTTAAGAAGCTGTGAAATTGTAAATGTCTCTTGCTCAGGCCTATTGAAACTACAGGCAAAGGAGTTGCATCCTACAAATGCTAGTAATGCTTTCTGTAAGCTATTACAAGCCAGTATTGCAGTTATAATTTCACATGTCATAAATATGGTCTTCATTTGGGAAATGGACATCCTTCAACAATGAGATAACAAAATATAATTCCCTAGTGAATGAGCTCTGTCGAAAATCTATGGTTCAGTGTTAAGAGAGAAAATGTTTAATCCTGTTTGTTGTTCCATCAGAAATGAGCACTGCTCATGGAGGTAGGAGCAGGAGGCCAGCGTTTTGTAGTACCATTCACAAAAATATGTTTAATGTATAAAATAGAGCTTAGAATGCTCTGGACTTTATTTCACAAGGTAGGCAAACCGGCATTGCCGCGTGCATCCCACCATTGGTCTGCTTCCTCCCTGCAATTCCTCCATTCCCTGACTATTAATAGCTAACTCTCAATACTGCAGTGTTCTCATCTGTATGAACGTGAAACCAGAGAGGCTAAGAAGGCCTACAACGCCGCTCAGATCTCAGCTGCTGGCTCCCGTACAGCACAGATCTTTAAAGTAGTCCGAGCCTTCTAGCATCTCCACAGAGTGACCCAAAAACTCTAGGGTAACAGCAGAAGATCTCCAAGAGTATTTCATAGGGAAGATCACGGCACCGGCGTGACCTGCCGCCCGTTCAGAGGATGAGAGTGTGAAAAACCGGGGTCATTCTCAGACCAGTGGGCATGGCCTCACCGAATTCAGGCCACTAACGCCGGAAGAGGTGAAAAAGCTGGTGTCCGTGGCAAGAGCGACGACCTGCCCCTTGGACCCCTGCCCATCGCACTTAATCAAGTCCTGCATTGACACCATAAGCCAATCTGCCCTTCCTGGGTAAGCTACTAGAGCGAGCTGTGGAAAGCCAGCTGCGTGACTGTTAAACCAATCCGGGGGCCTGGACCCGTCCCAGTCGGGATTCCGCGCGGGCCACGGAGTGGAATCCGTCCTGGTAGCGATTACGGATGACATCCGCCGCCAGCTGGACGGAGGGGGCTCGGCAGTCCTGGTCCTTTTAGATCTAACCGCGGCTTTCGACACCGTCGACCATGATCTGCTACTCCGCCGCCTGGCTGCTTCCGGGATCCAAGATAAGGCTCTGACTTGGCTAGGATCGTTCCTGCGGGACCGCTCGCAGCGGGTCGAGTGGCAGGGCCAGGTCTCCAGGAAATGCGGGTTGGAGTGCGGGGGTCCCTCAGGGTACTATCTTGTCCCCACCCTTTTTAACATCTATGTCCAGCCCCTGGCCAGTATTGCTAGGAGCCATGGTTTCAACTGCTACCAATACGCCCGATGACACACAGCTGTTGTTGAAGCTCGATCCAGGGATGTCGTCGGTGCCTGAAAGCTTCAGTCAGGGACTAAGGGCGGTGACAAACTGGCTGAGAGCACACAGACTAAAAATCAATCCGGCAAAACGGAGATCCTCTGGCCCGGTCGCCCCGACCCTCACTCACCATTACCACTCTTTGAAGGCGAGCCCCTGTCCCCGGCTCCGCGGTGAAGAGCCTGGGAGTGATTCTGGACGAGAGGCTGACGAGGGAAGCCCAGATCCAGGCTGCAGCCAAGGGCGCCTTTTTCATCTCCGCAGGGCCCGACGGTTGGCCCCCTACCTACCATCAGAGGCGCTGAAGACCGTGATACATGCCACCGTAGTCTCCCGTCTTGACTACTGCAATGCCCTGTATGCGGGTCTACCGCTGTCCACGACTCGGAGGCTGAGACTTGTCCAGAATGCAGCGGCCAGACTCATCTCCGGGGCATCGGCTAGGAACCATATCTCGCCAATCCTAAAAAGCTCTTCACTGGCTCCCTACAGAGTTCAGAGTGGTCTATAAACTCATGGCGATAACTTTCAAAGTACGGCAAAGAACCGGACCAGCCTATCTGGCCGACCGGTTAATAGACCAACACAGTGAAAGACCATCGCGTGAACTAAATGGTGACTGTATAGTTATCCCAGGGGTGAGAGAGGCCCGGCTGACAAAGACCCGACGGAGAGCTTTCTCTGTGGTGGCTCCTGTAATCTGGAATACACTTCCGCCTGCTCTTAGGGCCATACCGGCCCCAGCCAGATTCCTGTCCGAGCTGAAAACTTGGCTCTTCCGCCAGGCGTTTGGGGATTGACTAATCTTGGGGATTGGGCCCTTTGTGATTCTTTGAACCCGTGTTTTTAATTAGATTTTTTAAATGATGTAAGTCGCCCGGAGCACCATTGGTGGAGGGCGACTCACAAGAAATAAAGTTATTATTATTATTATTATTATTATCTGTCTCGATTTGATGGGTCTCTTCCACTTCTGTTATATTTACCATTTACGTTGTTTTTAAAGCTGCATTTCTGCAATTACGGTTTTTAAAAAAGAACAGTAGTAGTGCAGGAAGACAGGGTTATAGGGCTATACACAGTACGATCACAGGACCACAAACTGGTGAATCTGCACAACTGTGCAATTGAAGAGAGATGTGGTGCTCAGCCCAATATGTATCCCCTATCAATGAGTGTATGACTGTAGTTAATAGCAAGTTAATGCAAATAAGTCCTGTGATTGAAAATTAATTTCACAAAGTTAATTGATAGAAATGGGGTGTTAATTTGTTGCCACCAACATGCATAATTGAAATATTAGTCCATTTGTTATTCAGTTAATTAAATTCATTTTCTTTTTTGGAGGAAGAGCTGTGTAAACCATACTGCCTGCCCTGGGCTCCTTAAAGTGATCTGTGTTCTTAAATAGTGGTAAAGACATACTCAATTGCTAGTTTTGACACCCCCTGTTGAGACCAGACGCCTTAAAGGGTCAGACCAAGAGGTGGATCCAAAATAAGAGTTTATTACAGTCTTATCAAAGTGTTGTAAAATCACCCAAAAACTCAAAAAACATTTCAATTCAGTGCAAAATGTTCTTTCAAACACCAAATAAGAAGCAAAACAAATAAACTGCTACTTGCAGGTAAAACACACTCAAAAACTCAATTTGAACAATGGAACAGAATGAAACGGGGCAAAAGGGACAAACAAAAGATCAAAAGAAATGTCCCACGAAGATAGAAGCATCGTCCAAGCAGTCCAGAACTGTCACGGGGGAAGCAGCCCTAGCGTTAGCGCTCACACGCCAAGCCGTTCCAACTCAGGGAGAGAGAAGTCCACAGTATGAGAAGCCAGTCCAAGTCGATACACAAACAGTCAACAGGAGATCAAAGCCAATATCAGCACGCCAACATGAACAAGCAGCAGCAGGTTCCCAAAGAGTTTTCCCAGTACACAGCACCCAGAGCATATGAACACCATCAACACCTTGCCATCTGAGCGAATTCCCATTGTTCCCAAGCCTACTTTTATCTTACAAATCCTCCTCAGAGGATGAAGTGGCCAACGCCCACTCATTATGACCCTCAGCTGTAGCCAAATCTTCATGTGAATCTCCTTGCCTTCCCCTCCTTGCCTTCCCCCTAAGTGCCCCATCTCCTGTCAAGACTTAGTTCTCCCCAGGACTCACTTGTACCCCCAGAACACCAGTCCTCATCATTCCCAGAAAATCCCTCAAAAGAATCCTCATTTGTGGGCTCCATAAGTATATCCCGGATCCTCTTCCTTTGTTGCTCATCCCCTGAGTCTTGCTCCCGAGTAGCCCTTTTCCCTGCCCTTGCACCCATACTCCTGTTTGCAACGTTACTCACAGGCCCTACTACAACACCCCGTTCTTGTAATTAGACAAGGGAGGGAATCTTGTTCTTTGCCTTTAGTGGCAAAGTGTCATGGGCTGGTTCTATTAAAAAAACAAAATAATCCCTGACATGCAGCTGAAGGTTCAGGTAACATACTTGGACATACATTACAATATTACAGGCTCTGCTCATGCCCTGCCACCTGTTTGCTCATCCTAGGACATTGCCCTGCTCATTGCTGAGCTGCGCCATTGTTTTATTTCGTTACTGCTGTTTTTGTTTTATTATCTTGTATTTTACTGTGCCCTTTGGCTCCTGTAAGCCGCCGCGAGCCCCTGGGAGTCGGCGGCATAGAAGCCCGAATAATAAATAAATAAATAAATATTAACTCCCTTAGTTAAGAAGACATTTGTCACGCTTTCCCTTCAGATGGGATGTTGTTTTAGTTATACAGTTGTCCCTTCACATTTATCGGTTATGCGTTCATGGAGCTCAGTATTTATGAATGGCTGCATTTCCTGCCACCTCTCACATGAAGGTGTCAGGATGGCAGGGACCATTTACTGGGACTGACAGGTCTGTGTTTGGACTTGCTGTCAGGTCCTGTGACTTTTTGCCCCTCTTTTTTGACTGAAATGCCCTCAGTGGAAGGTAATTGCAAAAAAAAAATCAAACAAACATTTGCCACTTACTGGTTTATGCCAACACCGTATTTTTTAGAATTATTCCTTCTTTTTCTGAAATATGATCTCACTTGCAATAAGAGTCACTCTCTCCACACACACAGCTAGATATTTGTTCTTGCCTTCTGGCAGCTATTGTTAGAGACAAAAGAATGGTATTTATGAGAAACAATAGGGCTGTTATATTGTCTCTTCAAAGCCATACTATGTCTCCTACTGTCATTACATAAGAATTGAGAGTCAGCTGAGCAGTATTTATATTTGTGTACAATTAGGAGCTATAGAGGTCATAACATCCTCTGGAATAAATAGATTGGAATAGCTCATTCTCCTAAATGTGAATAAAAACACTTCAATTAGCAGTGTGCATGTATGAGCTGAAAGTCACATTAAACTGTTCACAATTATGAGCACAGGAATTTGAGAGTTTCTTAGGGGTGGGGGGTGGAGGTTCAGCTATAAATTTAGGTTCAGCTATTCGATTGCCTACCTCAAAATAATCCACATGGTGGCTGAGATTGGCTTTGACTTTCTGATGGTTGAGTGTGTGCAAACTTTTTTTTCAAGCACTAAATAATTTAAAAGATTGTATAAAGTCACTTTTAGGTTATGGCCTTGTGGCCGCCCCGAGTCCCCTTGTGGGGAGAAGGGTGGGATAGAAATGTATGTATGTAATAAATGTATATAAAGTGTATAGGAAACATAAATAAAACCACATGCTTAGACTTGGATCCTATCACCAAGAAATCTCATACAAATTGTGTCTGATTTTGAGATTCCAAAATCTGAAAAAATCCAAAATACTTCTGGTTCCAAGCATTTTGAATAAGGGAGACTCAGCCTTTCCCTAGATGAATGGAAAAACTTGTGCACACAATAGTTCCTGTACATGACAATTCCCATTTCAGATCCAGAATATGTGACTGCATATATGATTTTTAGAACTTTTACTGTTGTAATGTTCTACTGTTTGAAGAATAGGAAGACTTGACTTTCGCAAGAAAGTCAAGATCTGGCTGTTTGAGCAGTCATTTGCTGATGAAATATAAAGGTTTAAGATATATGGAATGACGACGATGTGACGGAAACGGATTTCAACATGACGCTGAGACTGCAATTGTATGTTTTTAATTGTTAAATTGTTGCTATATGGTTATTCTTTTTTGTTTGTTTGCTTGTGTTGTATTGAGGGCAGAGACTGCCTTGTATAAACCGTCCCGAGTCGCCTTCGGGCTGAGAGGGGCGTTATAGAAATGTGACAAATAAATAAATAAATAGGAAGGCTACGTTTTTCATCAACAGATAGGTGAGCAGTGAAATTGTTATCTATTTCAGTGTTTCCCAACCTTTTTTGAGCCGCGGCACACTTTTAACTTACAAAATCCTGGGGCATACCACCAACAAAAATGACACAAAATGACACTCTAACACAGTGGTTCTCAAACTTTTTTGGCCTACTGCCCCTTTTCCAGAATTTTTTTTACTCACCGCCCCCCTAGAAATTATTATTATTTTATTTTAATAGCAATTAAATGGAAAGATATATGTATTAATGTTTCTATCTTTTTTAAAAAATATAATAAAGAAAGGTGTAAATTAGAAACATTGAAGTTTGAAATTATGAAATTATTTATTGAACTTAGAATAAAAAGGTAATACCAATGTTGCATACTTCTGGAAAATGGAAAGGGGGAGATGAAGTGCCCATTGGGTTCTCCATTATTGCTCCAGGCGCAGAAGAAGTGGGCTTTGTGGGAGAGGGGGGACCCTTCACCCCAACTCAGCCACCTTCATACACCAAAAAAGTTAAAACATTCGAAATCATCTTAATGAGAAAGATGAACCTGGCATGGTGTTACCAATCTAGTAATCCTCGGCTCTATTTTTGTCAGCAGTAATCTCAAATCACCGCGATTGACTATTTGCAATCTGTTTCTTTTTTTGTTAATAAATTGGTTACGGCACTGAATCCACGTTCCACGAAATATGTTTTTTTTAATCATCTTTATTGAGAGAATTTTTACAATCATGAAACGAAACCTCTCCTTTAACAGCAGCTAAGGACTTAGGGTCTTCCTTGGAGACATTGGGCCTCTCACTTTGTAGAACTGGGCCCACCCATACGGCAGGACACACCCTGGATTTGATCTTCGCGGCTGGAATCCAAGTGGCCCTAACCTCTGTAATAGAGGTTCCATGGTCAGACCACTGTGTCCTGGAAGTCCGGTTATAACACACCATTCCACCCTGTAAGGGTGCCGAGCTAATTTTGGCTCGCCTGAGGAGACTTATGGAACCCACAAGGTTCCTGGATGCTCTGAAGGACTTGGAACCTACCAGCAATTCACTCGAGGAGCAAGTGGAGAATTGGAACATCAGGCTCTCCAATGCTCTAGATGAAATCGCCCCCAGGCGCCCTCTCAGACCCCGAGTAAATCGTTCGCCGTGGTTCACAGAGGACCTGCGGACGATGAAAAGGGAAAAGAGACGGCTAGAGGACGTGTGGCGGAAACGCCATGACGGAACCTCGAGATTAGCTTATAAGCAAATTAAAGATGCTTATGAGCAGGCTATCAAGGAAGCCAAAAAGGTCCGTTACTCTTCCTTGATAGAGTCGGCGAGCTCACACCCAGCTCAACTATTTAAATTAATTCGGTCCTTGACAACAATCCCGACTGTCCAAAATGATAGGGAATTGGCGCCAACAGCTGAGGCTTTCCAGAGCTATTTCACCGACCAAATCTCGAAGCTCCACCAGGACATTCCAGCCACAATTGATACAGTAAGGGAACTCAAGACTCCGCCGTCGCTCGGCGGGTGCACCTTCGATCGTTTCCAACTGCTAGACGCAGCAGCTGTCGATAAGATACTAGTTGCAGCCAGACCAACAACTTGCTCCCTCGACCCGTGCCCCTCCTGGCTAGTTAGATCATGCCGGGAGGGGTTGCGAGACCCCCTGGGTAGAATAATCAACAGCTCCCTTGAGCAAGAAGTGTTCCCAGGGGGTTTGAAAAAGGCTATGGTAAGACCACTACTGAAAAAGCCGAATTTAGATCCTTCGGCTCCCTCCAGTTACCGCCCGGTTTCGAACTTGCAGTTTTTGGACAAGGTAACTGAGAGGACAGTAGCGGATCAGCTGCAACGGTTCTTAGATGACACAGCTGGAATTGATCCCTTCAAGTCCGGCTTCCATATTGAGCATGGGATGGAAACCGTGCTTGTCTCCATTACAGACCGACTTCGCTGCCAGCTGGACCAGGATGGGTCAGCGCTGCTTGTTTTGTTAGATCTGACAGCAGCCTTTGACACGGTAGATCATGCGCTATTGACCCACCGTTTAGCCATGCCAGGAGTCAGGGGGACGGCCCTTAAATGGGTGGCCTCCTTTCTCCAGGACCGGGGACAATGAGTGGAGGCGGGGGGGTGGTCTCTGGGAGGCGCCCACTAACTTGTGGGGTCCCCCAGGGGGCCATCCTTTCCCCGTTACTGTTCAACATCTATATGCGCCCTCTGGCCCAGCTGGTTCGCGACTTCGGTCTGGAGTGCCATCAGTATGCGGATGACACCCAGCTTGTGCTGAGAATGGATGGCAGGCCGGAGACCGTACCCGATTGTTTCCATCAATGCCTTGAAGCCGTGACTGGATGGCCGCGGGCTAGCCGATTGAAGGTTAACCCGTCAAAGACTGAGATCCTGTGGCTAGGTTCCCCTGGATTGAGTGGTTGTCGGCTGCCTACCCTAGATGGCGAGCCTCTAAGCCCATCGTCCTCCGTAAAGAGCTTGGGGGTCCATTTGGACCCATTGCTATTGATGGAGACACAAATCTCCACGGTGTGCAAGACCGCATTTTACCATCTGCGGCAGGCTAGGCGGCTGGCTCCCTACTTATCCGGGGCGACCTGGCTACGGTGATCCAGGCGACGGTCATCTCGAGGCTGGATTACTGTAACGCCCTCTACATAGGCCTTCCCTTGGTAACAATCCGGAAGCTTAAGCTGGTGCAGAATGCTGCCACTCGACTTCTGGCGGGAGCATCAGTCCGAGAGCATATAACACCCATCTTGCAGCAACTGCATTGGCTACCAATAGAGTACCGGATTGTTTTCAAGGTGCTGGTGTTGACCTTTAAGGCCTTGTATGGCTTAGGGCCAGTGTACCTGAGGGACCGTCTCATCCGATATGTTCCCCAGAGATCACTACGCTCAGAAGAACAAAATCTTCTAGCTGTCCTGTCGATCCACTCCTGTAAGTTATCATCAACGAGATCGAGAGCCTTCTACGTGGCTGCACCTTCCCTCTGGAACTCCATGCCGGATGAGGTCCGCGCTATTACTGACCTAGCCCCGTTTCGGAGAGCTTGTAAGACTTTCTTGTTCAAACAAGCTTTTAACCTCACCGGCCCATGAAGTCTGACATAAGTTCAGAGTTAATTTGAGATTATTGTAGATGTTTGTTTCAGGATAGTTGTATTTTACGCTTTTCTGTTTTTATGTTTTATGCTTTTTGTAGGATGTATTAAACTGTTATTGTAATACTGTATGTGTACCATGTAAACCGCCCCGAGCCTATATCCCAGAATCTGATCCCAGGTTTTCTGTGTATTCCAGATTATCTGGCAGTTTGGACTCATATAATCCATTTTAGAACCCAGTTCTAAGCAGATATTGTGGGATTTTCAGCCTTGATATTCTGGGTTATAGGGCTGTGTGGAAGGGCCCTTATCCCCCCCCCCCCGAACCCAGCCATTTAACCCAGAATATCAAGACAGAAAATCCCACAATATCTGCTTTGAACTCAGGCCCCTTCCACACAGTTGAATAAAATCTCACATTTTCTGCTTTGAACTGGAATATATGGCAGTGTGGGCTCTAGCCCCTTCCACACAGTGGTATAAAATCCACATTGAAGTCGATGTTTATTTATTTATTTATTTATTTATTTATTTATTTATTACTTTGATTTTATATACCACTCCATCCCAACAGGCTCGGGGTGGTTTACATAAGGCAACATTAACAATAAAATATGTCAGTGTAGACTCTGATAATTTTCTGTCTTAATATTCTGGCTTATATGGCTGTGTGGAAGGCCTCTCCATCCACATTGCTATATATTCCAGTTCAAATCAGATAATGTGGGATTGTATTCAGCTGTGTGGAAGGGGATTCAGAATATCATGGCAGATAATCCACAATATTGACTTTGAACTGGTTTATCTGAGTCCACACTGCCATACAAGCCAGTTCAAAGCAGAAAATTTGGGTGGGATTGTATGCAGCTGTGTGGAAGGGGCTTCAGAATATCAAGGCAGATAATCCACAATATTTGCTTTGAACTGGTTTATCTGAATCCACACTGCCATATAATCCAGTTCAAAGCAGAAAATGTGGGTGCGATTGTATTCAGCTGTGTGGAAGGGGACTCAGAATATTATGACATTGAATATCCTAGAGTCGCAAGGGACCCCTAAAGGCCATCCAGTCCAACCCCCTTCTGCCATCAAGGAACACAATTAAAGCTTTCTTACAAATGACCAACCAGCCTCTGTTTAACAAGAACAACAGAATCCTAAAGTAGAAAGAGACTTCCATGGGCCATCCAGTCCAATCTTCTTCGGCCATAAGGAAAATGCACAATCAAAGCACTCCTGACAGATGGCCAGTCTGCCTCTGCCCAACAACAATAACTATAATAATAATTGTAATAATAAGAATAATAGAATCCTAAAGTGGGAAGAGACTTCCAAGGGCCGTGCAGTCCAACCTCCTTCTGCCATAAGGGAAATGCACAATCAAATTACTCCTGACAAATGGCCAGTCAGCCTCTGCTTAATAATAATGATAATAATAGTAATAATAAGAATAATGATGATAATAGAATTCTAAAGTGGGAAGAGACTTCTAAGAGTCAACCAGTCCAACCTCCTTCTGCCATGGGGAAATGCAAATTCAAAGCGTAATAATAATAATAGTAATAGGAGTTGTGGTTCACCTGCATCCAAAGAGCACTGAACTCAGCTGACGAAGGAAACAGAGGTAGCCCAGGGAGGGAGGTGGAAGAGAAGGGACGGGAGAAGGAGCGCCTCCTCCATGATGTTTTGAATCTAAAGCACCTCCAGGGAAGGAGACTGCACTGCAGAAGGGGAGGGGGATATCCCTTCTGGGAACAGATTTTTCCAAACAACAGCTAGGCCTGATAGTACAAACCAGGGCTTCAACAAGGCTAAATTGGATCCGAGGGAGCAGTCGCCTTAGCTGATGAGTGAGTTAAAGGAAACAGCTCCTGGTGACCGTTGGCTCCAAGGCCACCAGGATGAACTGAGTCAATGTGAGGGGGTTTGGCATTGTGGGACGAAGCTCTACGTGCCGGAGGCCTTGAGAGCTAAGGTTTTGGCACAAGCACATGACTCCAAGATGTCAGGCCACTTTGGATTGACTAAGACTTTAAAGTTGTTAGCCAGGCAATTTTGGTGGCCCACATTACGCAAGGATGTTAAGGACTATTTGGCTGAATGTGTACTATGCGCTAAGACCAAGCAGAAGGGGGGCAAACCAACAGGATTGCTACAGACGGTTGCCAATCATTCTGTCCCTTGGTCAGAAATTGCAATGGACTTCATTGTAGATTTACCTGTGAGCAGTGGCTTCACTACGATATGGACTGTGATAGATTTGTTTTCTAAGCAGGCCCACTTAGTCCCACTGAAAATACTCCCTTCAGCCCCTGAGTTAACTTTTTACCCATCATGTGTTTCACCTGCATGGGTGCCCTAAGAGGGTTGTTACAGACTGAGGCCCTCAATTTACGTCCAAGTTCTGGAAGACCTTCCTGTCTTACTTAGGGGCAGAGAGAGCTCTGAGCACAGCTTTCCACCCGGAGACCGATAGGGCCACTGAGAGGCTGCAAAAGACATTGCAACAGTTTCTAAGGTGTTACTCTACATATCAGCAAGACCAATGGGCTCCCCTGTTAGATGTGGCCGAATATTGCTATAACAATTCGGACCATGCCTCCACTGGCATCTCTCCATTTAAGGCCGTGGGTGGCCGAGACTTTCCCCCGTTCCCGGCGATTGCGGGGGGCGCCACGGCTGAGTGGTCCCCTGAGAGCTGGGGAGTCAGGATAGCAGTGGCCTGGCCGGAGATTCAAGAGACACTGGCCTCAGCCAAACAGGATTATAAAACGTATGCAGACAGGAAGAGGGCCACACAGCCTAACTATGAAGTGGGAGATCTAGTTTACTTGTCAACCAAGTACCTTAAGACCACCCAACCTTCCCGAAAATTCGCGGAACATTTTTGGGGCCTTTCTGTATGGTCGCTGTTATCAACCCGGTGGCAGTCAAGCTGGACCTCCCACATAATTGGAGGAAGGTCCACCCGGTTTTCCACGTCAGCTTGCTGAAGAAGACTTGTACAAGCCACAAATGGACCACGCCATCATGGTGGGGGCACATATCTATTTCAAGATCAGGGACATTTTGGACTCCAAATGATGCCGGGAATTGTGCTACTTGGTGCAGTGGTCCTCTAAGGACTTGCACCCCAAGTGGGTGTTGGCGGAGCACGTTCGGGCCCCTTACACACAGACAATACAACAACGACAAACAATGACAGACAATATTTATTATTATTATTTTTATTTCCAGTGTTTATACCCCGCTACTTCTCAACCCCCGAGGGGGGACTCAGTGCGGCCTAACAGACGGCAACAATTCGATGCCACACAATACATAGTAAACAACAGTTAAAATTAAAATACATTAAAATACACCTAGAATTAAATACATTAAAATACAGTTAATATTAAAACATCATGTACATTCATCACCATTAAAACAATGTTCCATCCAAAGTCTTAGATCTTAACCACCAATTTGCCAACTGACCAGTCTAGAGTGCCGTGTCGTGCTAGGGTGCAAACGCTTGGTCCCAAAGCCAGGATTTCACTCTTTTTCTGAATGTTAGGAGGGATGAAGCTGATCGAATATCAATAGGGAGTGCGTTCCACAGACGGGGGGCCACCACCGAGAAGGCCCTCCCTCTCGTTCCCGCCAACCGCATTTGAGAAGTTGGCGGGAGCGAGCAGGCCCCGAATGATCTTAAATTACGAGGTGGGACATAGAGGCCGATGCGTTTGGACAAGTAAGCTGGGCCACCGTCTTGCCATCAAAAGGAGGAAGAATATGTCTGCAGTCACTTAGAAACCCACCACCAAGACTGTACTTCTGAAAGACAATCATATTTGGCCTTGAGGGATCGCCTACGATATAATGAGTAATTTGAGTCTCGATGCTTATGGTTCATTGTCTTTGGTTGTTTCCCAACTTTTTCATGTTTGCAGTTTGACCAAATATGTACTATAACCTTTTCAGAGTTTAGATTCTTTAAAAAGTCTAGTTACTGAAAGCCATTTATATTTATTTTACCCATCACATGTATCTTTGTAAACATTGTTCATGAAGGACACTATGACTCCAAATGTGTTGAGCCTGCAGAAAATATTTCCATTTCCAGGGCATTTAGAGTCTTCTCTATTATTTCTCTTTTTCTGTGTTGCAACCACTGACAATTTTCTCTGCTTGGAATGAGAGCATATGAAGGTGGCTACTAGATAGGAGACGTTAATAATAATAATAATCTATGTATATGGAGGGCGGAGGGCGGACATAGGGAGGGAGGGCAGCTTTCTTGTTGCAGTTTGGGGGAGGATGGACTTGCAGTCACTCACTTCCTTAGAGCACTGAGACCTACACCAAGGACAGATCAGGACCAAACTTGACACACACAGGCCCAATGGCCCACTTTACAACCTGGTGTGGTTTGGGGCAGGATGGACCATGGTATTTCCAGTACCTTCACCCGATTCACTTCCCACAGAACACTGTGGCCCCTACAAATCACAGACCAAGACCCACTCTACATCCTGATGCAGTTTTAAGGAGGATGGACCATGGATAATAGTATTTGCAGTACCCTCACTCATTTCCTGAGACCATTGCGACCCACACCAATGACCGATAAATACCAAACGTGACACTCAGAGCCCCCATGACCCACTCAATATTCTGGTGTGGTTTGGGGGAGGACGGACCATGGAAGATGGGACTTGCAGTACCTCCACTCACTTCCTAAGACCACTGCAACCCTCATC
Organism: Anolis apletophallus; assembly: GCA_030556195.1. Classification (NCBI taxonomy): domain Eukaryota; kingdom Metazoa; phylum Chordata; class Lepidosauria; order Squamata; family Anolidae; genus Anolis; species Anolis apletophallus. The sequence goes on along the minus strand of JARBWK010000009.1, from coordinate 47,180,209 downwards.
CAATGACCGATAAAGACCAAACTTGGCACACAGAGCCCCCATGACATACTCTACATCCTGGTGCAGTTTGGAGGAGGGTGGACCATGGATGATGGGACTTGCAGTACGTTCACTCACTTCCTGAGACCACGGCAACCCACACAAATGACTGATCAAGACCAAACTTGGCACACAGAGCCCCCATTACCCACTCTACATCTGGATGGGGTTTGTGGGCCAATTGACCAGGGATGGCTGATCAAGTGTAAACTTGGCACACAGAGCCCCCATGACTAACACTACACCCTGGTGAGGTTTGGAGTGGGTCTCCCTCCCTTCTTCCCTCCTCCAATGCCATCCCTGTCTCTGGAATGCCACTATATGTTTATTATTTACTGCATTGGGGCTCATTTGAACACCCTGTGTCTTTCTTTAGGCCCCTTCCTCACAGCTGTATATGATCCACATTGAACTGGGTTACATGACAGTCTCAGTTTGGACCCAGTTTGAAGCAAACATTGCTTTTCCTGCTTCTTGGCAGGGGGTTGGACTGGATGGTCCATGAGGTCTTTTCCAACTCTATGATTCTATTTTATTCTATTGTGGATGATCAGCCTTGATGTTCTGGGTTATATTGCTGTAAGGAAGGGCCCTAAGTCTACACTGACATATAATCCAATACAAAGCAGACATTGTGGATTATCTGCCTTGATATTTTGGGTTGAAGATGTCCTCATTCCTATGATTCCAACGGATATGCCATTTCAATTTAAGATATTGCAATTCCCAATTCGATTGGCATTTGCAATCACCATCAACAAAGCTCAGGGCCAATCTTTAGGATTGGGCGGTTCAGATCTAGACACGGATTTCTTCTCACATGGACAAGTATATGTTGCATGTTCTAGAGTCGGCAAACCACACAATCTCTATATCTGCACAGACAATGGAAGAACAACAAATATTGTATACCCACAAGCATTGTGAAACTATTTTAGAAACTTGCTCTTTCTCTTTTCTCCCCCCCCCCCCCCAGACTGGGCCACAGCAATGCGTGGCCGGAGACAGCAAATAATAATAATAATAATACTCATACTTTATTTGTATTCCGCCCTATCTCCCCAAGGGAACTCAGGGCTAATTCCAGCATATACAGACACAGGCAAACATTCAGTGCCTCAAAACAATGACATACGGCTATACAGATAAAGGTAAAGACTTCCCCTTCATTTCCGGCTCTGGGGGTTGTGCCGACTGCCATTTACCTTCCTGCTGACGCAGTACTTATTGATCTACTCACATTTGCAAGCTTTCAAACTGCTAGGATGGCAGGAGCTGAGGCTAACAACAGGAGCTCACCCTGTCCCATGGATTCGAACCGCCAACGTTTCCATCAGCAAGTTCAGCAGCTCATGGGCTGCTGGTCTTAAACCCATGCTGCCACGTTTTTCATATTGGTGGTGGGAGATGCAGCACCAATAGCCACCACATGCCCTCTCCAGATGTGCAATGCACAGGTGAGAGGAGTTACTACAGCCATATGCTAAAATGGAGACAGAAGAAGGGAATCTAGAAAGAGAGAAAGCTACAATGACTGTTCATCCTTATTGGCCTTCAATGACAAAGTAGATATGGAATTATATATATTCTATTTCTTTCTTTTTATCATACATACACACACACACTATGGCCTCTAAACTTGAGAACTGTAAGAATGTATCCAGTGGAATCAGAATTTTTCATAATATTTTCCTCTCCTTGTTAAAGGGTATCAACCTAAGGAAAATACTTCTCAATCGCTATTTTAAAGGTGACCATGGAAACAGTGTCAATGGCCCTCTCGCTAGCAACTTCTGCAAAGCCAGCCAAGTAGGAGGTAAATAACAGTGTTTCTTAAGACACAAATAATGTTGATAATGTTGTTTTTAGAGTAATGCACATGTGAATTTTTTGTCAATCTAGTGTGAAAATGTAAGATCACTAAATTCTTATTATTTAGCTCTGATGCTGTCAAGAAATCTTGAACATGCCCTCTTCATAAATAATAAAGCAAGTGCATGAGACACAGGCATTTAGAATAGTCTTTGGAAACATATAAAACAGATTTTTTTAATTTAAAAAAACCAGATATGTTTTTAGATGTTAGTGAATGGTGAATGCCAGGTGCTGGTGAATGCCAGGTCTATTCGAAATAAGACAGCTACCATCAGGGACTTCTTGATTGATAAGGGGGTAGAACTTGCCTGCTTAACAGAAACCTGGATCCAGATGAACTAACATCTCCTGGTTATGTAGTCACCCACCAGATGTGGAACGGGAGGCGGGGAGGGGGGTTGGAGTGGCGATGCTTGGCCGTGATAAGTTATCTTTCAGGGCAGCTCCTGCACCTAATATCACTGGTATTGAGAGTATCAGTCTTGTGTAGGATTCGCAAGAGAGTATAGCCTTTCTGCTGGTGTACCGTGCTCCTAGCGCACCAGCGGACAGCCTATCCCAGCTGCTGGAGACGGTGTCGGAGAGGTCCTTGAGGTTCCCCAGACTTATTGTCTTGCGGGATTTCAACGTCCACGCCGACTCATTTTCATCTGTGGCTAATGACCTAATGTCGTCACTCTGTAAGTCTGGGCCCACACATCAGGCCAGGCACACACTTGATCTGATTTTTGGTGCAAGAATACAAGTGAGCCTAACCTGTGTTACAGAGGTTCCATGGTCAGATCACTGTGCCCTGGAAATCCAGTTAGAGCTCACTTCCCCACCCTGCAAGGGCGCAGAACCAATTTGGGTTTGCCCAAGGAGACTTATGGAACCAAGTAGGTTCCTGAATGCTCTAAGGCAGTGTTTCCCAAACTTTTTTGAACTGTGGCACACTTTTTATATTTATAAAATCCTGGGGCACACCACCAACCAAAATGACACAAAATGACACTATAATACAGTAATACATATAGTTAATATGTTTTTAAATGTATTTATACACTCGGTGTGAAACCTGGGCCTGTTTCGATGAACAGAACATAGATATCCTGGCAGGAATGGCAGAAAGATACACACGAAGTCTTGCTCAACAGCTGTCAGTCTCTCTGTGTGTTCTTATGCATCAATAAGGAAGGAAGGAAGGAAGGAAGGGAAGAGAGAAGGAAGAATGGAACCAAAGAGCAACGAAAGGGAGGAAAGAAACAGGTAGAGAAGGAAGGAAGAAAAAGGGAAAGAAGAAGGAAAAGAAAAAGAGGGAAGGAAAGAGGGAGGGAAGGAGAGAAAGAGGGAGGGAAGGTTGGCCACAGCAACGTGTGACGGGTACAGCTTATTTATATATATAAATAAGCTGTATCTTAAGTGAGCAAACCCTGTTAGTTTTTGGCACCTGCTTAAAGGTGCCTCAATGTTGTGTCCCGAACGCCCCTTGACCCGCCTTGGTTGAGTGCAAGGGAATCATGGGAGTGGTAGTTTAACACCATCCTGAGCCTCCCCAAACTACAAATCCCAGGATTCCCCAGCCTTGAGCCCTGGAAGACCAAGGGGTGCCTCGCTGCATGAATGCTACAGTGTAGATCCGCCCCCAGGCAGCTGGGGGACCCAGGGAAGTCCCATCCCAGGATCTCTGTCTCCGCCCGGCTCTTTCTGCCTGATGCAATCCCCGCCTTTCGGCTCAAACCCTTCCGAGGCCGAGGTAGGAGCGGAGGGGAGGAGGAAGCCCAAGAAGGCAAGTGGTGAGTAGAGGCTGTGTTTGCGAGACTCAGGCAAGGGATCGAGCCCCGGCTAGGGCTTCCTGGTAGGATAGGAGGGCTCTCTCTCTTCTATCTCCAATTTCCCATGACACACCTGATGATCGCTCACGGCACACTAGTGTGCCACGGCACACTGGTTGGGACACACTGTTCTAAGGGATCAGGAGCCTGCCAGCGACTTGATAGAGATGCAGGTGGATACATGGAACATCAGGTTGTCCAATGCACTCAACAAGATCGCCCCCAGACGCCCTCTCCAACCCCGCAGAAATCCATCTCCTTCACCGATGAATTACGTTCAATGAAGCGGGAGAAGAGACATCTAGAGGACGTGTGGCGAGAGCTCTGTGACGAAGCATCAAGATCAGCTTATATGACATTTATGGAGTCCTATGAGCATGTTATCATTGAATAAAAAAGTTGTATTATGCTTCCTTGATAATGTCTGCAAGCTCACGCCCGGCACAATTATTCAAAATAATTCGATCTTTGACTACGGTTCCTACCGTCCCAAAAAGTAATGATCAGGCCCTTACTGCCGAGGTTTTTCAGAGCTATTTTACAGACAAGATCTCGCTCCTCCGCCGGGACCTCCCTGCTACGGTTGATACAGTGAGCAAACTTTAGACTCTGGTCGCTCACTGGTCCCACCCTCAATCAGTTCACCCCGCTGGACGCAGGGGCTGTCGATAGGCTCATTGCTGCAGCTAGACCAGCCACCTTCTCCCTCGATCTGTGCCCCTCCTGGCTGGTAAAGTCTTGCATGGAGGGGCTACGTGGCCCTCTGTTGAATATAATAAACAGCTCTCTTAAGCAAGGAGTGTTTCCAGAGGGGTTAAAAGAGGCTATGGTTTCTCCACTGCTGAAGAAGGCGGACTTAGATCACTCGGCTCCCTCCAGTTACCGTCCTGTTTCAAATCTTCCGTTCCTAGGTAAGGATTTGAGGGCAGCAGCAGAGCAGCTGCAGCGGTTCCTTGACAACACAGCCAGATTAGATCTCTTCCAGTCCGGCTTCCGTTTAGGGCATGGGACGGAGACTGTGCTGGTTGCCATTACAGATCAGCTTCGCTGCCAGCTCGACCAGGGTGGATCAGCGCTGCTCGTGTTATTGGACCTCACGGCAGCATTTGATACGGTCGATTACAATCTTTTGACCCACCACCTCGCGACTGTTGGAGTTAGGGGGCGGCCTTGAAATTGCTGTCCTCTTTCCTCCACAACCGCGGCCAGCAGTGTAGTGTGTGTGTGTGTGGGGGGGGTGGTCTCTGGGAGATCCCCACTTATGTAAATACGTAAATAAATAGATACCTTTAGATGTTTTTAGATGTTCCAGGTACTTAGCTGTGTGTTTTATTGTAAATCGCCCAGAGCCATCTCGGATGGGCAATTAATAAATCCCCAAATAAATAAAATAAATAAATAAATAAAAATTTAACAAAGCAGAGTGGTTTTCATGTGCTCAGAGACACCCCATTTTTATTTACATTGTGGTTATTGTAATTATTTAATTCATATTCCACCTTTATCTAACACTCAAAATGGCTCATGAAAATGACATAAAAATGACATAAAAAGACCCAATAAAAACAAATAAAAGCATATTTAAAATGCAATTAAATAATCTGTCAAACTGGAACTATTTATAAATTCATTAAAGACAGAAGATAAACATCAAACAGCATGCCATCAAAAGCCCATTACAGTCGATTCTTATAATTGTGTCAGAATCTTTCTTTCCTTTTTTATTAAAAAAAATCCACCTTTCTTCTTGGAACATGGGGGCCATGGGTATAAAAGAGTTTTGATTGCCTATGGAAGGCCAAAGAGAATTATTTTAGCATCCCTTCATGATTGTGTTCCTAAGCCAATAAGAGCCTTTCCCTTGTTTCCACCAAATGTGCCAGAACCCAGTGGCACAATGGGTTAAGCCCTTGTGCCAGCAGTGAGGATTTCACATCATCTTGGTGTGTCCACACAATGCACATAGGCTGGTGTAATTTCAGCCGCTTAATTCAGCTGCATCCTAGCTTTTAAAAAAGACAAACCAGAGGAAGGATGTTCCCCTGCAGTAGAATTTTATTTGATTTATTTATTTCATGCACTTTTACCCCGACCTTCTCCCCTCGAAAGGGGACTCAGGGCGGCCTCACACAAGCACCATATGATGCTGTCAATAAGTAAACAATTCAAAGTACAATTAAAGCATTAAAAACCATCAAAACATTAAAAACCATTAAGACACATTATATAATTCATTTTAGACAGTAGATTATACATGCCGGTAAAACTAAATTCAAGTCTAGGCAATGTCGTAAATATCCTAAGTCTTATTTCCAGTTGCCGTTATCCGTTAATCGAATGCTGGTCCCAGAGCCAAGTCTTCACTTGTCTTCTAAAGGACAGGAGGGAGGTGGCCAACCTGATGTCCCTGGGGGAGACCCGAGTTCCACAGACCGGGACGGGACGGGATGGGGGCACTGCCGAGAAGGCCCTGTATTAGGATCTTCTCCTGTGTTGGGGCAATGGGAACAGCCATCCTAAATACCTATGCAGGGATCCCAGGGCCCAGACAACCCAGAGCTGGGGGATGGCTGTTCCTTCCTACACTCTAAACCCCAGATTTTTCCCAGGAGAATAAAAAAAAGGACCTGGTTCTGAGCCATGTGTGTGGCAAAGGAGTCCAGGAAGAGCAGGAGGGCGGGGCCTTTCCTGGATTCTTTTGCTAGTCACATGGCATGGAACTGGGATAAGGAGGCTGCGACCATGTGGCAAGTGCTACTTCTTCCTTCTCCTGGAAAAAATCGGGGGTGCAGGGAGGGTGGAAACTGAGCCCATACCCAGCAGTGCCAAACCATCTTGAAATTATATGGTATGGACAATGATTTAATTTTAGATTGACTTTTTAAGGAAACAGATGTGAATATTAAAATTCATTTTATTTTTTCCAGTTAATTTTTCAGGGCAAGATTTGGATAAATCTGGTGTTTTAATGCATGATATTCAATGCCTTTTGGATAAAGAAGGAGCATCAGAACTTGTTACAGATGTCATCGTCAGTACCAAAAATGACAGGATATTTTCTGAAGCTATCTTGCTTGGTATTGCATTGCTTGAAGGTGGAAACACACAAATCCAGGTATTCATACTTTTAATAATTATATATGTGTATATTATTATTTATTTATTTATTAAGTTCAACTTAATATACCGCTCTCTCTGGCGTCCAGAGCGGTTCACAGGAGTGGCACAATAAAACACATAAAAACATAGGAATACATTAAAAGCAATATAAAACCCCCAGTTAAAACATGGGATGCATTAAGAACAATCTAAAACCCCCAATTAACACATATTGCAAGCCCACTACAATAGTAGTGGCATGCTGGCAGCAGGACAACAGGTACAGTAGGTGTAGTAGAGTGGCAGTAGGCTATGGGCCGAAGGCGTGCCTGAATAGCCATGTTTTTACTGCTCTGCAGAACGGCAGAATGGCTCGAGTAGCCCGTATCTCTTCAGGAAGGCTATTCCAAAGAGTTGGCGCGACTACGGTGAACGCCCTCCGCCGCGTGGTAGCCAGTCTGCAGACCCTGATGCTGGGCACATCCAGCAGATTGAGCCCCTCTGAGCGCAGTGATCTCCTGGGCACATAAGGGGAAAGCCGCTCCCTCAGGTACACTGGCCCCAAACCATATAAGGCCTTGAAAGTTAGAACTAACACCTTGAAGATGACCCGGAATTCAATTGGAAGCCAGTGCAGCTCGCACAAGAGTGGAGTCACATGATCAGATCTTAAGGCTCCTGAGAGCAGGCATGCTGCAGCGTTCTGCACCAGCTTGAGCTTCCGGATCGCTGACAGGGGCAGGCCAATGTACAGCGCATTACAGTAATCGAGCCTCGAGATGAGCTCGAGATGCATTTAAAATAGCAAACATGTCCTCAGCATGCACATAAACATATATGACAGCAACAGTAAGGATATTTTAAGATCATAGAATCATTAAATTCCGGATCACCTTCAAAGTGAACAGGACATTCAAGTGCCACCTCGGAGTTGGTTGAGGTAGGCAGGATTTCCCTGGGTACTGGTTGTGGGGGGTCGGGAGCAGGTCAGGGTTTTGCCCTCCCTTCTGCTCGAGATCCCCGTGTACAACTGGGGGCCACTGTGTGATACAGAATGCTGGACTAGATGGGCTGAGGTCCGATTCAGCATGGCTCTTCTTATGTTCTTATGTTCTTAAAGTGTTGGTTTTGACCTTCAAGGCCTTGTATGGTCTGGGGCCATTGTACCTGAGGGACCGCCTTACCCCACATTGTCCCGTGAGATCACTGAGATCAGAAGACCAGGATCTTCTCCTTATTCCGAGGGTATCGACTCACTTCAATGAGGAGAAGGGCATTTTCTGTCATAGCCCCCACACTCTGCAACTCCTTACCATCAGAAACCAGGTCTCTCCGTGACATCTTGGCTTTTCGTAAATCCTGTAAAACCTGGTTGTTCCGGCAGGCCTTTGTAATCTAGGCATAACTACTGAATCATCGAGTCAAATTTATTTCCAACATTCTAAATTTCTAAATACTGTTGCTATATGCTTAATGTAAATGTTTTAATGTTTTAATTTTAATGTTAGCATTTAATGTTTTTGCTGTGTCTCTGTTGTATTGTGAGCCACCCCGAGCCACTCCGGGAGTGGCGGCCTAGAAATCCAACAAATAAACAAACAAATAAATAAAATTGAATCATAGCCATTTATAAATATGTGAGAGGAAGCCATAGGGAGGAGGGAGCAAGCTTCCTTTCTGCTCCCCTGGAGACTAGGACGCAATGGAACAATGGCTTCAAACTACAAGAAAGAAGATTCCACCTGAACATTAGGAAGAACTTCCTGACTGTGGAACTCTCTGCCCCGGTGGAGGCTCCTTCTTTGGAGGCTTTTAAACAGAGGCTGGATGGTCATCTGTTGGGAGTGCTTTGAATGCGATTTTCCTGCTTCTTGGCAGAATGGGGTTGGACTAGATGTCCCACGAGATCTCTCCCAGCTCTATGATTCTGTGATTCTCCTCTGAAGGCTAAACATGCCCAGCCCTTTAAGCTGTTCCTCAAAATAAAGATGAACTTTATTTCCTTTGTACTAGAGGCTAGAAAAGTAGCATTTTGGATGAAAACACTCTGAAAACCCTAGCAAATTTCACCACTGCTCATGGTGGCTGCGGAATTCTGTGGGCTCTAGTTTAAAAGCTACTTTTCAGGTTTTTTTATTTTTTAGATATATCTTGCTCCCTAAATTCTGTTCAAATGCCTTGGCAAGTTTGCCATATTAGATTTTTGTTTGGTAGTTTTTAAAGAAAATGAGCAGATCTGGAACAGGGAACTGTCCAATGCTCTCGAGGAGTTGCCCCTAGACGCCCTCTCCGACCCCGCCGAAATCGGTCACCTTGGTTTACCGAGGAGCTACGATCGATGAAGCGTGAGAAGAGACAGCTAGAGAGCGTGTGGAGGAGACTCCGTGATGGAGACGCGCAATCAGCTTATAAGCTATTTATGGAAGCTTATGAGCAAGCTATCAAGGCGGCGAAAAATTCATACTATGCTACCTTGATAGCGTCCGCTAGCTCATGCCCGGCTCAATTATTTAGAGTAATTCAATCCTTGACGATGGTCCTACCATCCTAAACAATTATGATCAGGCCTTGTCAGCCGAGGTTTTCCAGAGCTTTTTTGCGGACAAGATTGCGGCTCTCCGCCGGGACCTTCCAGCCACAATTGATACAGTGAGTGAACTCGAGACTCCGTGCCCTCTTGCCAGGCCCACCTTCGACCGGTTTCAGCCACTGGACGCAGAAGCTGTCGATAGGATAGTGGCTGCTTATCGTCCGACCACTTGCTCCCTCGATCCGAGCCCCTCCTGGCTGGTGAAAGCTTGCCTGGAGGGGTTACGAGACCTTCTGTTGAAACTAGTTAACACCTCCCTTGAGCAAGGAGTGTTTCCAGAGGGCAGTGGTCACTCCATTGCTGAAGAAGCCGGGATTAGATCCTATGGTCCCTTCCAACTACTGCCCAGTATCCAACTTAGCGTTCCTGGGCAAGGTAGTTGAGAGGGCAGCAATGGAGCAGTTGCAGTCCTTCCTAGATGACACAACTTGGCTAGACCCCTTCCAGTCCAGCTTCCGTTCAGGGCATGGGACTGAGACGGTCCTGGTCGCCATCACAGACAAGCTACGTTGTCAGCTTGACCGGGGCGGATCGGCGCTGCTCGTGCTATTGGTCCTCACGGCAGCATTTGACACTGTCGATCACAATCTATTGACCCACTGCCTTGCCGAGGCTGGAGTGAGGGGAACAGTCCTTAATTGGGTGTCCTCCTTCCTCCAGAACCGGCTTCAGCGAGTGAGGAGGGGTGAGGTTGTCTCCGGGGGCACTCCGCTATTATGCGGGGTGCCTCAGGGGGCAATTCTCTCTTCTCTATTATTTAACATCTATGTCTGACCACTTGCGTGGCTGGTACGTAGCTTCGGGCTGGAGTGCCATCAATATGCTGATGACACCCAGCTCATTCTGGGGATGGAGGGCAGGCCCGAATCCGTACCCGATAATTTCCATCGCTGCCTTGAGGCTGTTACTGGATGGCTGCGAGCCAGTATGTTGAAGGTGAATCCGGCTAAGACGGAGATCCTGTGGCTGGGCCGTCCGGGTACGGGTGGGGTTCAGCTTCCAACCCTGGACGGCATGGCACTATGCCCGTCGTCAGCTGAAAAAAGCCTAGGTGTCACCTTGGACTCTTGACTGACGATGGAAACACACATTTCCGTCGTCAGTCGAGCAGCGTTTTTCCATCTCCGCTGGGCGAAGAAGTTGGCCCCCTACCTGTCCTGCAACGACCTAGCCACAGTGGCCCAAGCCATGGTCATCTCGATACTAGACTACTGTAATGCTCTGTACATTGGCCTTCCTCTAACTGTGATCCAGAAACTTAAGCTAGTGCAGAACGCTGCAGCGCGCTTGTTGGCAGGCTCGTCAACATGCTGCCACAATACTCCCATCCTGCGCGAACTGCACTGCCTTCCTTTAGAATTCCAGATTACTTTCAAAGTGTTGGTGTTGACCTTTAAGGCCTTGAATGGTCTGGGGCCAGTGTACCCAAGGGACCGCCTTTCCCTATACTGCCCCTCCAGGCCACTGTGTTCAGAAACTCACAACCTCTTAGAGATCCCGAGTTGTAGAAGTTTTCGCCTGACTGCAACAAGGAGAGCATTCCGCGTTATTGCGCCAACCCTCTGGATTGCTCTCCCGCCCGAGGTCCGCGCCTTGACTAATTTGTTGGCCTTTAGGAAGGCCTGTAAGACCTTACTGTTCAAACAGGTGTTTGATTGCTGAACAACCTCCCGGGCACTTTCTGCAGTCAATGTAATCCTTATGTGGTGTGGCTTAGCTCGGTGTTTTTCAACCTTTTTTGAGCCGCAGCACATTTTTTACATTTACAAAATCCTGGGGCACACCACCAACCAAAATGACACAAAATGACACTCTAACACAGTAATACATATAGTTAATATGTTTTTAAATATATTTATACACTCAGTGTGAAACCTGGGCCTGTTTCGATGAACACAACATAAATATCCTGGCAGGAATGGCAGAAAGACACACACGAAAGTCTTGCTCAACAGCTGGGAGTTATAGTTCACCCGCAATCAAAGAGCATTCTGAACTCCACCAATGATGGAATGGAATCAAACTTCCCATACAGAACTACCATAACCAAGAGAAAATACTATAAGAATTTGGTGGGCATTGACCTTGAGTTTTGGAGTTGTAGTTCACCTATATCTGGAGAGCACTGTGGAGGAGAGGGAGGAAGACGTGGGGCGAGTCTGCGCAGTAGCGCCCACACGGGTCACATCTTCCTCCCTCCCCCCTCCTGCAGAAGCAGCAGCATGAGCAAAGTGAGGCAAAGCAAGCAGAGTGAGGCAGGGAAGAAGGGAGCCCGAAGGGAGAAGAAAAAGTGTTCGGCAGGAGAGGAAGAAAGGGTATTGGAGGTTCCAATTTCCCACGGCACACCTGATGATCTCCCACGGCACACCTGATGATCGCTCACGGCACACTAGTGTGCCATGGCACACTGGTTGGGAAACACTGGCTTAGCTATTAACTGTGAATGCAAGGAGTTTCTTAGATATGTAATGTTTTTATCTGTTTTTAATTGGGTTATAAGGTGTTGCAGGTAGAGAAGCGCGGTTGGTATACATATGTATTTTATCTGTATTTATTTGTATTACAATTGTTGTGAGTTGCCCCGAGCCGCACAGGAGTGGCGACAGACAAATAGAAACAAATAAATAAATAAAAATCTAACCAAAACAGAACGAATGAAATTGTAGTGTGGAATCGTATTTGAAGCTATACACTGTCAAAATGCAAGCTCCATTCTTCCCATTCATGAAACCATTTAGGTCTTGAAGCCAGTTCAGCTCATTTTACAGTTCATTTAAGAAATAATCTTACCTGAATTTGAAGAATGTGTTTGAATTAGCTATGACTAGCAGGATAAAAAAATTCACTGAAACAATGAATTCAGTATTTTGGGGCAATGAAAATGTCAAATCCAGGGTTAGACATTGATAGGAAAGAGACTGGAGTTATCACTGAGAGAATCACAACACAAGCTGCCTAAATGTCCCGAAGACACCAAATCTCGAATAATCTTAGAGGCCGAGCAGCATCAGGTCTGGTAAGCATTTGAATAGGGGCCAGCAAGGGATTTCCAAGTTATAGTGCAATCGTTCTACTTTAACTGCCATGGCGGCAACTTATGCAATCGCAAAGTGGCAGAGAACGTAGACATGATAGCACTTAGCGGTAGGTTAGAAGTTACAAATAGAAACACTTCACACAACCTTTTATTTTCTTATGGAGTAAGAAGTAAATCATTCCAATTACTCATTAATGTGTTTAAAGGGGTAGTTCTTTCCTGTTTTATCATTTGAAATTTTACTTCTTTTATTGTATTATTGGTTGCCTGGCTGCCTTAAAAATGGAAAACTTTATGGACGGTGCCATGGTTCCCAGGTATTATTTTTGAAACAAACCTTGGTTATGCCCTTATTATCAAGTAAGTACAATCAGCCCTCCACATTTGCAAATGTCACTTTTGTGGATTTGATTATTCATGGATTTGATTCCCCCTCCCCCTCATGTAAGGGGTGACTTGAGAAACTGCAAGTTGTTTCTGGTATGAAAGAATTGGCCACCTGCAAGGATGTTGCCCAGGAAATGCCTGAATGTTTTGATGTTTTTACCATCCTTGTGGGAGTCTTCTCTCGTGTCCTTTCCTGGGAAGCTGGAGCTGACAGAAGGAGCTCATCTGCACTCTCCCTGGATTTGAACCTGCGACCTGTCAGTCTTCAGTCCTGCTGGCAAAAAGATTTAACTCATTGCACCACCCGGGGACTCCATGGATTTCATTAATATCGTTCTTCCAGTGCAACTCTGTGGTAGATTTGCACTCGATGACCTAAAGATTCCCAGAGAGTTGTTCTCTTAGGTATAAAAAGTGTTTTTTTGGTCATGGTTTTCTCTCTTTTGCATGCGTCCTGTGCTCTTAACTCCACGAAATGTGTGGGGCCTACTGTTTGTTACCTGCAACTTAGTACTTCCATGTTCAGGGTTAGTAGGCATTTCTTCCTGGCTTCCAGATCTGGCAATATATTACAGAATCTTCTCAACTGTACTATAGCCCTGCTTGTATTTGGCATAAGTTCCTGGTAATTATCTGATCAGATTTCTGTTGCTAAGCTACAATGTAATGTATTTTGATGTTAAAGATTTCTCCATTATTTGCTGATTTCATAAATGCTCTTTGTTTCCTTTTTCAGTATTCCTTTTTTCAGCAACTGAATGAGCAAAAAAAGTCTGAAAAGTTCTTTAAAGTCCTGTATGATCGGGTGAAAACTGCCCAGCAGGAAATACGATCCACAGTAACAGTGAACACAATTGATTTGAGCAGTAAAAAAAAGGAGGAAGACAATGATATCACAATTTCAGTTCCAAAAAAGAGAGGTAAAGAGAATTAGGAGTGCTTTTTAAGAGTACTGATTCTATCCAAAACTACTTCCAAGCAACATATTGTTTATTAATTTAGTTTGATTACTTATACCCTGTCCTTCAAGAAAAAAAGTGTTCTTGTCACGAAAAAAGATGGTGGGGTAATATTTCATTACCAGTAATATTTCATTACCAGAGATAAAGGCTGGCAAATTTGCTGGCTGGATTGACTGATTCTCAAAAATTATAACCTGTTGGCAACCAGTTCTACCATGAGGCACGGAGAGTTTGCTATCTCAGCAGAAGACTTGGGGATGTCATGAGAATGGTTTTACAAAAGCAGTCATTTCCTCTTGATTTTGTAGCCATTCGGAGGGTTACAGAGATGGCAAGAGAGGAAAAGAAAAGTTCATTGCACATGCTTGAAGACAGTGGTTTTAGGCCATAAGAAGCATTTGTCAACAGACACCAAGAAACTTAAATCGTCGGATAAAGAACAAAAAAAAAAAGCAATACAAGCAGTCCCTGAGTTACAAACATCCAATTTACAAAATTATTCATAGTTAAGACCAAGGGTGAGACAACAGAAAGTGAGAGAAATCGGCATCTAGGGAGGGATATTTAGTCTTGAAAGAGTTATCATGGGGGAAATGTGTCTCCTATCTCCACTGAAGCTTTATCATCAATCCTGACTTCCACAACGAGCCCAATTTTTCAAAATCCAATCACAGACAGAAAGTGAGGCGAAATCTTCTGAACAGGGGTACAGACAGCAAAACAAACACCACAGTGGTGTTAACTCTTCTTTTTTCTATTCAAAGCTAAACTATATGTATATTATATCAGTCAGTTTATTATTATGGCTGGAACTATACTTAGAAAAGATACCTGTTCTGACTTACATACACATTCAGCTTAAGACCAAACTTACTGAACCTATCTTGTTCGTAAATTGGAGATTGCCTCTAGATTGCTCATACATGTTCTAGAATTGCCTCAATTCTAGCTCCCAACCGTTTGGAGCCACATTTATTAAATCCTTCACATTTTCCTGGTCCTCGCAAAAACTGGCTGGTAGCTTAGGTTGTTTGATGATCATTGCTTCTCTGTTTTTCCTCTTTCTCTGTATGTATGTAGTAAGAGGCTCAAATCTTCACCTGAAAGAAGGAATGAAAGGACAATTGACTGAAGCCTCCACAGCAACCTCTAAAGCTTACTGTGTGTACCGCAGGGAAATGGACCCAGAGGTTGATCTCCTGAGCGCAGGGTCAGATTCAGGAAATGCAGAAGAAAAGTCTTCAGAAGAAGTAACGATGAGTCCTGCCATTGTCATCATGCAACCAATACTAAGGTTTCTTCAGTTATTGTGTGAGAATCATAACAGAGAACTCCAGGTAAGCTGTTGGCGGGTATAATTGTTTAGGTCTAACTTGGAAAAAGCAGCCTCGGGTCTGTTTAGTATTTGAGAGACTGCCTGGAAATCCCAGGTGTTGTAGGTTACCACCTTGGAGTATTCCTTGACAAAGAAATCATGAAATTCATAGAGTTGTTATGAATTAACAGGCAACTTGAAGGCACATACTTTACTTTTTACTTTACTTTAACACCACTCTATAGGGGTGGAATCATAAACCATGGTTCATACTACTGAAGCATGCTTAATAGAAACCACAGTTTGAATTCCTGCTTTAAGTAATAGTTTCTCTGATTCTGGCCATACCTGTTGATTACAACTGTTGATTAAATCGTGCCCTCACAAATCTGTTGGCATTTCGGAAGGAGTTTTGCACTCCTGCTGAAACAGGAGTGCAAAACACTCCTGTTTCAGCAGGCTTTTGGTGCTTAAGGCTGCTGTCCCTTTGGACATTTGCCCTCCCATTTTATGTGTACAGCTCTTGTTGAGTGGTGTTTTATCTAGTTAATATCTGTTTTATCATGTTTTTATTGTGTTTTTATTCAGTGATTTCACTTTTGTAAGTCGCCCCGAGCCACACTGAGAGTGGCGACTGATAAGTGCAAATAATAAATAAATAAATAAATAATTGCATATTGTTAGGCATCAAATTGATGTCTGGTTGTAAGCTGCCTTGAGTAACCTTCAGGTTCAAGAAAGGCGGGATAGAAATATAAATAAATAAATTCATGCCTTGTGTCAAATATCAATAGTTGAACTATATACCTTTGGTATGGTGGGATATCTAACAAAAACCAATAGGTTGAATGTTATATCTGTATATACATGGGAAGTATTCATCTTTTTTTCAGAACTTTTTAAGAAATCAGAATAACAAGACCAACTATAACCTTGTATGTGAGACACTTCAGTTTTTGGATTGTATTTGTGGAAGTACAACAGGTGGATTGGGACTTTTGGGCTTGTACATCAATGAGAAGAATGTCGCTCTGGTGAACCAAACGCTTGAAAGCTTGACAGAATATTGCCAAGGTCCATGCCATGAAAACCAGGTAGCTTTATTTAAGCATCTTCTCTGAATTTGTATGGCACAGAGCATTACTACAAAGAATGTAGTGACATCATTAGAAACATTGTACTATCAGATTTTTCAGTTCTTTATATTACTAGGAATGTTTGGGTCTAAATAAGCCAGCATTTAAAAAAATAAAGTAGGCTTATGCTGGTTTGTGTTACTAATTCATATAGATGTGTGTCTATTTGAATGAATAAATAAATTAATCTAACAAAATAAATGTAGAGGAGGGGCATAAATGTTCAAATGTTTAATGTCAATGTTCAAGTATCTCATATATGTCAAATAGTGCAGTGGTTCTCAACCTGTAGGTCCCCAAGTGTTTTGGAAACAACTCACCACAATAGCAGGGAGATCTTATAGTATAAATCAATGGTAAACCTAGGGGTCAGCTTCCACAATAATAGTAACAGGTCTGGGCAATCAATATATACAAGCCGGGCTAACAACAGGGTGAACAAAGTTCAAAATAAGAAGTCCCAAGGTCCTACTGTAATTAGTCCGTGAGGCATCCACGGAACACAGGTGCAGGGAGGCGGTGGTGAGGCTGGGAAGCGTCCTGTGTGAGCACCTCGGCAAGGAAATCCTGCGGCGTTCTGTAGAACCCAGAAGTAGGTGGGATCACGCTGTTACGTGATGCCGTGGGAGCATTCCAAAGAACCCAGAAGTAGGCGGGGTCACGCTGTTACGTGATGCCATGAGAACGTGGAGAGGATGCGTCGCGCAGTAGGCGGAGTCACATTACGACATGGGGTCATGCAGGCTCGGTGACGTTGTAGTCACGGAAACGCAAAAAACAGTACTGGTGATGTAGTCGTCCTGGAGGAGGAGCGTTGTCTTGGCGACCCGCTTGTAAATACCAGTAAATAAAGTAGCAGGGGGACATCTTGGGCGATGATATCTACCAAGGAGCACCCGGAAATGAAAGTCCAAACTCAAATAAAGTCAAAAGTATTTTGTATTGAGGCTGCCCCAATGAGCAATTGCAAGAAGGTACGCAGGCTCCCCCCGGAGCAAAGTCCAGTCCCCCCCAATGTGGAGAAGCAGTTAATCACCCGCATTCCAGGATATCCCGGGTTATTTGCTATACCACAACCGGGTTTGATATTTACCCTTAGGTGGGACTACAGGTTATTTTGATGGTTTCTTTAAAGTTGTGCTAGTACCTTGCCTCATGATGAATTATGAATCAATCAATGTGATGATATGCATACTATGAATATTGATGTTATGATATGAACAATATGAATGTGATTATGTATATTTAAATGAATTGACCTGCACTTTGCACTATAACTGTGATATGATCTATTGACTACTTTTATAAAACAAGTGATTTATACACTTTATTGAATTGATACTGTTTCTTAATTAGCTTCTATTACGTGTTTACAATATTACAGAGGATTAGTCCCAACTGTCCCAACCAAATTTGGACAATTGAAGGGTAAAGTGCTATTGAGTCCTGGATCGAGCCCTCTGATTTAATTTATTAGTGCCCCTGTAGGAGAAGTGGTGTAATGTTAGGTTTAATTCACATCTGGATTTGAAGCAAAACAAATGCAAAGTCTTCATCGTATGTATTCTGTGGCGTTATTGTTTGTAAATTTCTCTTATTCTCTAGACCTGCATAGCTACACATGAGTCTAATGGCATAGACATTATTATTGCCCTGATTCTAAATGATATCAATCCTCTTGGAAAATACCGTATGGACCTTGTGCTTCAGCTGAAGGTATGATGTTTACTTATATACCTATTTAAGCCCCCTTTGGGCCCAGTTCCGGGAGCTGCTGAACACAATACATTTAAGGATTACAATAATGGTTAAAATGCATAAAGAGCCCCCAAACAACTTTTAGTCATAAGTAAATGTATTTTACAATTGCATAAATGTATTAATGTTGCAAAAAAGAACAAATAGAGTATGCTCCTTCCACTACAATATAAACAATTCTATAAAGATTTGTTATTTAAAGCCTAAATAATAACTCCAATAGACTTTCTGTACATCATGCCCCACAAAAACCTTTGTGATATTAAATAAAGAGGAGACTTCATTCACAGTAATTTCTGAACTATATTGTGCTATGTTAACCTTACATTACAACTTTGCTAGATATAAACAGGAAAAACATGCCAATCTGTGCGTACACTAATAGTGAGGCTTCATTCAACTCTCAGTGATGACACAGGAGCAGCACTTGTGTAGTAACTGCTCCGAAACCAGTGCTGACCCCCATCTCCAGCATATCATGTAAAGATTAACTATATTTGCATTAATAAATGCTCAAATGATGATTTGGATATGTGGGCCAGTTTGGCTTGCCAGTTTTCAGGACTCTTTTTAATCACTTTTGGACTTATCTTTTGAACTTTTGAATCTCATTTACTCTTTTATCCTTGGACTACTTTATTCTAAATAAAAGGACATTTATTGCATCCGCCTGTGTCTGTGTGATCTAGGGGGGGCTGTCCGAGGTCTGAGGTGCAACAGCTGACTTGAGGTCTCAAACAACCCCTAGTCACACCACGGGTCGAAGGCACAGTCGTCGCAGAGCGGTCATGGCCGATCCGAATCTGGCGGATATCCAGAGGCTTCAACAAGAGGTTGTTGACTTACGCTCTCGTGCGGGACGAAACCCCACGATTGCTCTTCCGCCATACGGCAGGGACCCTTTGACCGTTCATGTTTTTGTTGGACAATGTACAACTTACCTGGAAGTCCGGGATGCAGAATTTACCACCGAAAGGGCCAAGGTTGTGTTCATCTACAACCTGTTGGAAGGAACGGCGGCGTCCTGGGCGACCACTTTGTTAAATGCTGATGCGGTACAGACACGTACTGCCCAGGCCTTTTTGGAGCACATCAGGGCTACTTGGGGACTGCCGGGCAACACCGAGCTGGCGGAAAGGAAGCAGAAGCGGTTGACCCAGAGAGACACCTCACTGTCCCAATACATATCCACGTTCAAGGTATTGGCATCTCAAGTACAGTGGAACGATCCCGCTTTACGGGTGCAGTTTTTAGATGGCCTACACTACGATTTACAGAGTGAGGTTCTCCAGACAGCGGACCTTCCCATCACTTTGGAAGACCTCATTGCCTTAAGTTTATGTTTGGATGCCAATCTCTGTGCACGGAAGCAGTGGACACGGGGCCCAGCAGAACGGGCTGTGGCCAAGAGAGAGGCGCCCGGGGATCATGATCGTTTTCCCTATCAGCCGGCACCTCTAGTACCGCCCAGGGATGAGGTAGAGCTGATGCAGTTGGGGCATGTCCACCCCAAGATCGATGCGGCAGAAAAGGCCAGGCGACAGAGGCTGAACTTATGCTGGTATTGCGGGGCTTCCGGACACTTCTCCCGCAACTGTCCTATGAAGAGTCAGGCCCGTCCACGGGTTGCCGCCGCTACGTTGGAGTTACCCACAGGGAGCGAGGAGCATCAACAACCGGAGGGGGAAGAGCCCGACCAAGCTTAGAAAGGCTCGCCAGCTCGGTCGCATCATCATCCCCAGAGCCTCAGACCGGGATCTTGTTCTTGTTGCTGGTCACCTTATGGTTGGCAGAAAGAGGGCCCGTGATGGTCCATGCTATGGTTGATTCGGGAGCAACCAACAACTTTATTGATCGGGACTATGCTAACTCCCTTGGATTACAATATCAAGATCTAAAAGACCTCGGGTGGTGCAGACAATTGATGGGCGACCCTTAAAGTCGGGTCCGGTGAGTCAATGGACGGTTCCCACAAAGATGTTCCCACAAAGTGCCTCATTTTCCGATCGTTCTGGGTGTGTTGTGGCTGACTTTGCACTATCCCCAGATCTCATGGGGACAAAGAGAGCTACAGTTTGCCTGAAAATATTGCCACAAGAACTGTTTAGTGGCTCAAGTTTGCCAAGCTCAGGAAGTAGAG
>JARBWK010000009.1:47117745-47159957 GCA_030556195.1 Anolis apletophallus | reverse complement strand
GGCCCAGAAGAATGTTCGTGGGTCAATGCTAAAGATGTTCATGCCCCAGACTTGGTAGCTCAGTTTCATAGAGCTTACCCCACCAAACCCCGTCCTCGCGGGTGGCCTTGGAGGAGCCTTGGAGGGGAGGATAGTGTTGGGTTTCAGCCTGGTGGGCTTGGGCAGAACGCGGGGGTACCAAGGCAGGTACCAGTTGATCTGGGGCAGATTGAGGATGAAGGATGGCCTGAGGTAGACGACTCTGCAGATGAGAGCCTGCAATGGGACAACACGTGGTTGGAGGGGTATGGGACTACAGATAGTTTAAGTAAAGATTCCATGGATGTCGATTCTGGCTCCGATGAGTATGAGAGACCGAGCGGCCTTGGTTCCCAGGAACGGGTTTCTACTCCTTTCCCAGATGAGCATTCCAGTGAACGGGAGTTTTCTGTTTCTCACCCTGATAGCACAGCTGCAGAGGATAATGAGCAGGCCTTTGATAGAAGGGCGAGTATCACAAGTTCAAGGCAGTCGTGGAGCCTGAGAAGGGGGGTGAAATGGGTTCATCGGAAATAGTACCCTTAAGTCTGTGCTCCCAGGCTTCTAATCAGACCTGAAGCCACGTTTAGCTTCGAAGGATCTATGTTCATGCTGTAGCCGCAGGAGCGGTTTGTTTCAAGTTCAGGACTCTTAAGTTTCACGTGGACCGCAGGAGCGGTCTGGCCCTTTCCAGGACTCTTGTATTTGGATCACAAGCCAGTTTGGCTTGCCAGTTTTCAGGACTCTTTTGAATCTCTTTTGGACTTATCTTTTGAACTTTTGAATCTCATTTACTCTTTTATCCTTGGACTACTTTATTCTAAATAAAAGTACATTTATTGCATCTGCCTGTGTCTGTGTGATCTGGGGGGGCTGTCCGAGGTCTGAGGTGCAACAATATGATACTTTGCAGTAGGGCCAATTCACAAGTTCATTTTTTGAACAATCAACTAAGCATTTAGAATGTGATAGACATGAATATATGCACAAGACCTTCAGTATAGTACAGATTCAGAAAAATTTGGCAGTGTATCCCAACACCCATAAATTTGTATGATCATATCAGCTCCAGCTAATCTGAATCAGTTTCTGTACTTTTTAAACCTGAAATCAATGGGTGGATCCAGCCAGGCCTTTTTCCCAGGAGAATCTGCATTTTTAAAACATGGATTTTCCTGGGGGTCTGTCCACACCCCACCCCAGAAAGCGTACACTTTGTGGGGCAGGTGTCCAGATGTTCTCCTGGGACTAGCCCGGGATAACGTCTGGAGGCCTTACCCCCATCCCTCGAAGCCTCCAGACCCCTTTGAAAACTCATGAAAACTTACCCAGCCTCCATTACAGGCTTCAAGCAGCTTTCCTACTGCGTAGAAATGACATGCCAGGAGAGGCGCTTTTCCTCCCTTCCCCCTCCCCTCCTCTTGGCGTGTCATTTCTACACAGCAGGAAAGCTGCTTGAAGCCTGTAATGGAGGCTGGTTAAGTTTTCATGATTTTTCAAAGGGGTCTGGGGGCTTGTTTTTTTATTATATTTAGCCCCATAAACTGTGGGAATACTGTCTGGATGTAGTCCAGACACCGGAAGTAGTGGGTTTATCCTGCGCCTTCCAAGAAGGTGCGGAATAAATCCATTATCTAATTAATTCACCACAAACCAGGGTTTTCCTAATTAATTTGGGACTGTCCAGAATGTTGTCTGGAGAGTCCCTCCTTTAAAGGTACTGTCTGGATGGGCCCTATATATAATGTCTTCAGTGGTTGCTCAAGTCTCAGGAACACATTACTTTTATCCTAAAGCCCATTCATGAAGTTCTGCTTTATCTTTAAAAGAATTCAGTAATAGAATCAAGAGCTCTGCAGGGCAGACCTTTGTTAGTTGTACAGCCCTGCCTTTGGGAGTCATTGTAGAGGTACCGTATATTCCTGAGTATAAGCAGAGTTTTTCAGCCCTTCTTTTAGGCTGAAAAAGCTCCCCTCAGCTATACTTGAATCAAAGCCAGTCTATAGCACACCTGGTTAATCACTAGCAGCAATAAATTATTGCCAAAGATTTGTTTCCATCACAGACCAGCTCCGTTGCCAGCTTGACCAAGGTGGATCGGCGCTGCTTATGTTATTGGACCTCACGGCAGTGTTTGATACTGTTGATTACGATCTGTTGACATACCACCTAGCCGTGGCTGGAGTGAGGGGGACAGCCCTAAATTGGCTGTCCTCTTTTCTCCACAATCGGAGGCAGCGTGTGAGGAGGGGCAAGTCGGTCTCCGAGGGGTCTCCCCTAGTTTGTGGGGTCCCTCAGGGAGCCATTATCTCCCCTCCATTATTTAACACCTACATGCGACCTCTTGCTCAGCTGGTACGAAGCTTTGGGCTTGAGTGTCACCAGTATACTGATGACACTCAGCTCATTCCGAGGATGGAGGGCTGGCCTGACTCGGTACCCGATAATTGCCATCAGTGCCTTGAGGCCGTTACTGGATGGTTGTGTGCCAGCAGGTGGTGGGTGAACACAGCGAAGACGGAGATCCTATGGCTGGGTCGCCTGGGCGGTGGGAATGTCCAGCTGCCTGCCCTGGCTGGTGTGGCCCATCATCTTTGGTAAAGAGCTTGGGAGTCCTTCTGGGCCCTCTGCTCTCAATGGAGGCTCAAATCTTCACTGTGAGCAGAGCAGCATTCCATCTGCGCCAAGCTAGGCGTCTGGCACCCTACCTGTCTCGGAACGGCTTGGCTACGGTGATCCAAGCCATGGTCATGTCAAGACTAGACTACTTTAATGCTCTCTACATTGGCTTGCCTTTGGCGATGATCCAGAAGCTCAGGCTAATGCAGAATGCTACGCTCACGGGTGAACTGGCGAGAGGTCACATAACTCCAGTCCTCCAGCAGCTGCACTGGCTGCCGATTGAGCACCGGATCAGCTTCAAAGTGTTAGTTTTAATTTTTAAGGCCTTGCATGGTCTGGGGCCAGTGTACCTAAGGGATCGGCTCACTCCCTATAACCCCCAGAGAGTGTTACATTCTGAGGATCAACATCTCCTGGAGGTCCCTAGTGTGAAGAGCTACCACCTGACTGCCACCAGGCGGAGGGCTTTTTCAGTCATTGCCCCCACATTGTGGAACGCCCTCCTGCCTGAGACTCGGGCGCTGCATGATCTAATGCCTTTTCGTAAAGCCTGCAAAAACTCTCTTCCAGCAAGCCTTTGAGCCATGTTTGTAATAGCTAATTTTGATATTGCTTTTAAATTGTTGTCATACTGTGTTCTTTTACCTATGTGAACCGCCCTGAGCCATTGGGAGTGGCGGTGTATAAATCAAAGTAATAAATAAATAAATAAATAAATAAATAAATAAGATGGCAGGTTCAAAGACTGAATTGGGTTGGGGCTCCTGCCTGTTAATAGCCCAGCTTACTGTTCACCTAAGCAGTTCAAAACAGCTGAGCTGTGAGTAGAGAAATTAGGAACCACTTAAAGCTGGGAGGTTAATTTATGATATCATAAGAAATGCCGGAGGTTAAAGAGGTCAAAGAGCAAGGAGGAAATACTACGATTGAAGGCTTCGCGTCGTAGTGGATGAAGCAACAGCCCCCACCCCCGCCCCGTGGCTGGAATTGAGCCACCTACAGAAGTTGAAGTTGGAAAAAATGCTGAATTACCTCTATCTGTCTCTATGTCTTGTATGTCTAAAAACAGCATTGAATGTTTGCCATGTATGTGATCGCCCTGAGCTCCCTTCAGTGTGAGAAGGGTGGAATATAAATACTATAAATAAATAAATAAATATTATTTTACCCTGTTATTATTATTATTATCATTATTTTATTGCATTTATTATTTTGCTCTATTATTATTACTATTACATTATTTTACTCCAGTATTATTTTATTGCATTTATTATTTTACCCTATTTTTATTATTATATTTATTTTACTCTATTATTGTTATTATTACATTTATTATTTTACTCTATTATTGTTATTATTACATTTCCATTATTTTACTCTATTTTATTATCATTATTACATTTATTGTTTTACTCTATTATTATTGGAAGGATACGTAAGCACATTTGCATTGAAGAAGGTTAGAATAATGGTTTAATTATTTTATTTGTTTGTTTGTTTGTTTGTTTGTTCAATTTTATATTTCACTCCTCCCTGCAGGCTCGGGGCGGTTCACATAACATACATAAAACAACAAACATAAAACAACAATAAGCATAAAATATTAAAATTACATAAAATTCATATAAAAACAGTGGTCAGACAGACAGATTAAATTTCCAGGTTTCAATTAAAGGCAAGTCTAAAAAGAGTGGTCTTGCATGCCCTCCGGAAGGGAATAAGATCTGTAATCACGCGGACATCATCTGGAAGTGCGTTCCACAATACAGGGGCCACTGCTGAAAAGGCTCGTTGCCTTGTTATAGACAGGTGGCAAGAGCGGACTGATGGAACGGTAAGCAGGTTTTGCTCCTCTGAGCGTAGTGATCTCGGGGGAACATACGGGGTAAGGCGGTCCCTCAGGTACACAGGCCCTAGACCGTGCAAGGCCTTAAAGGTCAGAACCAGCACCTTGAAGACAATTCGGTACTCAATTGGTAGCCAGTGCAATTGCCGTAGGATGGGAGTAATATGCTCCCTCACCAGTAAGCGAGCGGTGCCATTTTGCACTAGCTTGAGTTTCCGGATTGTCGACAAGGAAAGACCAACGTAGAGGGCGTTACAGTAGTCTATCCTCGAGATGACCGTCGCTTGGATCACTGTGGCCAGGTCGTCCCTGGACAGGTAGGGTGCCAGTCGCCTAGCCTGTCATAGATGGAAAAATGATGTTTTGCTGACCATGGCGATCTGGGTCTCCATGGACAGCAATGGGTCCAGATGGACCCCCAAACTCTTTACCGAAGGTGACGGGCTTAGCTGCTCGCCATCCAGGCAACCGGCACTCATCCAGCTCAGGGCGACCGGGCCACAGAATCTCTGTCTTCGATGGATTCACCTTCAGCCAACTGGAACGCAGCCAACCAGTCACGGCTTCAAAGCATTGATGGAAACAATCGGGTACGGTGTCCGGCCTGCCATACATTCTCAGCACCAGCTGGGTGTCATCAGCGTACTGATAACACTCCAGACCAAAATCGCGAACCAGCTGGGCCAGCGGACGCATATAGATGTTGAATAATAAAGGGGAAAGGATGACTCCCTGGGGGACCCCACAACTTAATTGGAGTCTCCCAGAGACCTCCCCCCCCTCTCCACGCATTGTCTTGGAGGAAGGAGGCCACCCATTTAAGGGCAGTCCCCCTAACTCCTATCACGGCTAAACGGTGGGTCAGTAATGCGTGATCTACCATATCAAACGCTGCCGTGAGATCTAACAACACGAGCAGGGCTGATCCGCCATGGTCCAGCTGGTCTGTAATGGCGACAAGCACGATCTCCGTCCCATGCCCAATACGGAAGCCGGACTGGAAGGGATCAAGTCCAGTTGTGTCAACTAAGAACTGCTGCAGCTGATCCACTACTGCCCTCTCAATTACCTTTCCTAGGAACGGCAGATTGGAAACCGGTCGGTAATTGGAGGGAGCCGAAGGGTCTAAATTCGGCTTCTTCAGTAGCGGTCTTATCATTGCCTCTTTCAAACCCCCTGGGAACACTCCTTGCTCAAGGGAGCTGTTGATAATCTTACCCAGGGGGTCTCGTAACCCCTCCCGGCAAGATCTAACAAGCCAGGAGGGGCACGGATCAAGGGAGCAGGTAGTTGGTCTAGCTGCAACCAGTAACTTATTGACAGCTGCTGCGTCCAGCAGTTGGAAACGGGTGAAGGTGGGCCCATTGAGTGGCGGCAGAGTCTCGAGTTCACTTACTGTATCAAATGTAGCTGGGATGTCCCGGCGGAGCATCGAGATTTTGTTGGTGAAATAGTTCTGAAAAGCCTCAGCTGAGGGAGCCAAACCCCTATCGTTTAGGACAGTCGGGATTAGAGTTGGACAGTCTTATCTTAAATTACAGTTTTATGTAAATATTCAAAAACATTTAACTTACCGATGCCTCAATTAATGTAATTTTATTGGTATCTATTTTTATTTTGAAATTTACCAGCAGCTGTTGCATTTCCCACCCTCGGCTTATACTCGAGTCAATATGTTTCCCCAGTTTTTTGTGGTTAAGTTAGATGCCTTAGCTTATATTTGGGTCATCTTATACTTAAGTATATGCAGTACTTTATTAGGTATATCCTTTACATGAGTGAGCATTGGATTAAATGCAGATTTAGGTATGTATATCTAGGCAGCCTGAAGTGAATAATATGCTGCCCAATCCAATAAACAAATATGAAGCTTCAGTCTGGCTGTACTTTTATGTCCTCCACAGAATAAAACAAAAGGAAAATGCAAGGAGTTTAAAGTCTTATCTAATAAAGAAAACAATCCTAGCAATCTCAGTTAAAACAAATCCAAGGATCATTAATCCATGAAATAGATTTTAAATGCATCAATTTGCCTTTGTGTCCTCAGAATAATGCCTCCAAGCTTTTGCTAGCCATTATGGAAAGCAGGCATGACAGCGAG
Source organism: Anolis apletophallus (assembly GCA_030556195.1). NCBI lineage: Eukaryota > Metazoa > Chordata > Lepidosauria > Squamata > Anolidae > Anolis > Anolis apletophallus. The sequence goes on along the minus strand of JARBWK010000009.1, from coordinate 47,153,370 downwards.
AATGCCGAAAGAATCCTTTTCAACATGAGACCAAGAGAACTGGTGAGAACATGTGTAGTTTTTATAGTAGAAAACACAGTGATGTGTTGAAAAAACCGAAAAATCACAAATGGTTCTTTAAACAGGTCAAGTATACATATCTGTCTTTGTGGCTTCTTTATTTTTATTTTATTTTCTGAAATTAATTTCTTAACTAAGCTGTCATAAGTTGGAAAACTTAAGATCTCGGACTGCAATAAAAGCCTCAAGCCATGAAAATACATAGTATAAACTAAAATCAATGTTAAATTCAGTAAAGCTGTATTTCTTTTTTAAAAAACATAGCCTTTGCTATCCAAAGAACTGCAACATGTAACAGCTTTTTTTTTGTAAGGAGGGTTCTGAAGCTTTTAATAAAAAGGAAGAGTGAAAGTAAGGTCCTTATACAAATAATTTTTGTCATTTATATATTACTTTCAAATGTTTTAAATTACTTTCAACAGTTCCGATACATGATCTTATTGTAACCTTGACAACAACCTGTTAAGATATGTCTGTTATCATCCCTGCATTGCAGTTTTGGAAGCATGGGCAAAAGGAACATTTTGGCTAAGAGTACCCAGGGAATACCTGGCCGAGGTGACATTTGAACCCAAGTCTTCCTGGTTCATAGCCAGTGAATTCCTTGCCCGAAGAGATTAGGAAAGCCCCCACTTTGGAGACCTTTAAAAACACCTGGAAATCTGGCTCGTCCGCTGTGCCTTTGGAGAGTACTTATTTAATTGTGGTCTTTCTCTCAATCTCTCAAAACTTGGCTTTCTGTCAAAGTTTTTAATTTGTGATTTATCGTTTATATGTTTGCTGTTTTATTGCTCTGTAAGTCACTCAGAGCACTCCGGTGGAGAGCGACTTATCAAATAATAAATTGAAATGAAATGAAATGTAATTCCTACCATTGCTCCCCTCAATTCCCCCGTTCTTGGAGTCCATCCCCCCTCCCTCATAAAATGATGTTTTTCCCCGTAAGGATGCTATTCCGTTTATGTCACTATGAGTTTTTAACACTTTATATGTGTGCCTGCGGCCCGCCCTGTCTCTGTGATTTTAGATATCTAGTTGTATAGTGTTTTTATTTATATGTATGTATTGCTTATTGTGTTTATTGCTGATGCTTTGATTTTATTTTATTGTTATTGTTGTCTGGCTTGGCCTCATGTGAGCCGCCCTGAGTCCCCATTGGGGAGATGGGGGCAGGGTACAAATAAAGTTTTATTATTATTATTATTTATTATTATACACACAGCTGGAATCATGACAGATTTTGTCCTAGATGTATGAAAGCTAATCCTACACAGCATAGATAGTATTTAAAATGTTGGCCAGTGTCCTTCATCCTTGGCTTTGCTGGCTAAAACCAATTAGTGTTATAGGTCAAAAATACCTTAAGAGTCACAAGTGTAGTCCTAGATATAAATTGATAGGTGAGGTGATTCACCTATGCAGACCTGTACTGTTTTGCTGTACGTCTGATAACACAGGCCAACATACATTGGATAGACTGTATTAGATCTAGTTTCTTAGGTAAGGTCATCATGTTTTTCCTTGGATGAGTAGATGGCAACAAGTAGAAGGCATATTTCTGTATCCCCAAAAATAGAGCTGATAGGGGAAACAGGCACCATTTTTGGAATGAGCAGGTCAAAACCAGAAACTGGGATAAAATTTGAGGCACCAAATGTTTGTTGGCCAGTGTCCTTCATCCTTGGCTTTGCTGGCTAAACCAATTAGTGTTATAGGTCAAAAATACCTTAAGAGTCACAAGTGTAGTCCTAGATATAAATTGATAGGTGAGGTGATTCACCTATGTGGAACCCTCTTATGAAAAGCAGCTTCCATGGGTCTACAGTTCATTCTTGAAGGCCTCTGTAGGTTTCAGTTTACTCTGCTTCTCATGTGCAATTCATTACAACAACTCTACCCAGGCAAGCTCATTGAATGTGTCTTCTCACAGTCTCAGGTGTCAGGGCTCAACCTTCGTCGCTCAGGAACATCACACAAGGAGATACTTGGTAAATGCAACCATTGCTGTATTGAAGGGACTTTGGGCTTTTCCAGATTTTTGGAATACCTATGTTTGCATACACATGTGCATATACGATAGCGAAGATGAGACCCAAGTTTAAACACAAACTTCATTTAAGTTCCATATATACCTTTACACATAGACAATTTTGTAAAGATGTCAGTATCTCAGCCACTCATGTAGACAATTTAGGGTTTAAGACTATTTTGGATTTTGGAATTCTGGGTAAGGGATGCTCAACCTGTACACAATACAGTGTTTTTATTATTATTATTATTATTATTATTAGTCAGACTTCCAGGCCGCCACTCCCGGGTGGCTCGGGGCGGCTCACAACAAGTCAAGCACAACAAACATAGTTAAAATAGAACATAGTTAAAAACACATTATACACTCTAAAATCATGGATTAAAACACAGGGTGCTGTGTAATGACTAATGCACAGCGCAATACAACATAAACAGCAAGACAGCAAGGAAGCTGGGACCCTGATGGTAACTTATGGGCCGAAGGCTTGCCGGAAGAGAAGTGTCTTGCATGATCGCCTAAAAGACATGAGGTCTTGAAGGGCTCTCGTCTTGGCCGGGAGAGCGTTCCATAGTGTTGGGGCGATCACCGAGAACGCTCTCCTGCAGGTTGCTGTTAGCCTGATTGTCTTAGCGGAGGGAATTGCCAGCAAGTTGTTGTTTTCTGACCGCAGTGATCTCGTAGGGCAATATGGGGTAAGCCGGTCCCTCAGGTACATTGGCCCCAGGCCGTGTAATGCCTTAAAGGTCAGTACCAACACTTTGAAGGTGATCCGATGCTCAATTGGGAGCCAGTGCATAGTATAGACAGTAACAGGCTCTGTGAGAGTTTTCCTGACTGGCACCATCTTCCAAAATGAATTTATTGAGGGGCAGGGGGGTTAAGGCTTTCTTGCCCACACTTCCTGAGAAACTGAATTAGTCAAGTGAGACAAAATGGATGGCCTTCTGTCCCATACATGCCTTTCAAGTATCACATACAGAAGAATATTCCTTAATCAGAGATTTCATGTATCAGACTGACCCTGATGACATTTATACAGATTGCACCAAGACTTTTCTCAATCACACACATAAATGCAATTAAAGGCTTAGATCAGGGGTGGGCAATTATTTTTTCGAAGGGGCCACATGGGCGCCAAAAAATATTATGGAGGGCCGCACCTAAAGGTTGAACTACATTCTACATCAGACCTGGGCAAACTTCGGCCCTCCAGGTGTTTTAGACTCCAACTTCCACAATTCCTAACAGCCCACCCCTGACTTAGATCCTGCATGAGACACATACATACAATGCTGATCCAGTCCCCAAATCCATCTTCAAATTCAGATAGCCATATTGGGATCTATGGCTTGGGGAGTGAGAAGCTGAAGGATAACAAACCGAGCACCTTCCTTTTAATGAGCCACAGCCTAATGAGCAGAAACAAGAACCTCTGTAGATTCCTTTTGCCACTCCTTTTTGTAAATGCAGCTCACTAGCAAAAAAAAGCCATGCCCATGTCATCTTTTAGCTTCCCACTCACCAGTGTCACAAAATCCCTTTGCTTGGTATGCGTGTCTGGCTTTTAATGTAGGTTTTAGGGCTATATGTGGTTGTGGCAATGATGCCACCATTATAAATGTGAATGTGAAACGGGTACAAGATTGTAAGACTAGCTTACAACATTATAACTGTCTACAAGGGTGCCAGCTGAAGTTTTCATTGGGTTGAGATGGACGGGGTATAAATACATAAATAATAATAATACCTTAACCCAGTGTTTCCCAACCTTTTTTGAGCCACGGCACACTTTTTACATTTACAAAATCCTGGGGCACACCACCAAACAAAATGACACAAAATAGCACTCTAACACAGTAATACATATAGTTAATATGTTTTTAAATGTATTCATACACTCAGTGTGAAACCTGGGCCTGTTTCGATGAACACAACATAGATATCCTGGCAGGAATGGCAGAAAAACACAAACTTCCCACACAGAACTCCCATAACCAAGAGAAAATGCTGTAAGAGTTTGGTGGGCATTGACCTTGGGTTTTGGAGTTGTAGTACAGAGTGTCCTCCAAACAGTCTTGACAATGTTTTTCAAGATATTATAACATGGCGACCTGCTGTTTCAGTTATTCCTAATTTTCTGAAGGGCTGCCCCATGAACAACAGATATCTAGAGAGTAATTTTTCTAAGTGGAAAGACTGTGATCTTGATCCAGAGAGCACTGTGGAGTGAAACAATGTTGGATCAGGACCAAACTTGGCATGAATACTCAATGAATACTCCGGCCCAGCCCCCTGCCGGAGAGACCGAAGGGACCGAGTTCATAGAGCTAGCTCCCCTGCTGGCTCGCTGGAAGAAAGACGATTAACATCGAGAGCGGTGAGGCCCCGGAGGACGTTCTCAACCAGGACATTCTGGAGCTCCTGCTATAGGCAGTTGCAGCTCCAAAGGCCTCACCAGTATACCATGAAAGTTGACGAGGACACCGCGCGGACGGGTCGGGACTCCCAACGCAGACTATCACATGGGAGTTTGCGGTCTCTGCTCCCCACCTGCGCCCTGGTACCGGCGATCCTGCTGGGACCTCCCCACCTGCCCTCTTTTGATGGCGGGGTGGTGCCTTAGTGGACATCGCCGTTGACTTTATCCCCCCCTCCCCCCCACCCTTTTGTTTTTCCCTATGTGTATTGTATATTGTGTTGTTTTGATGTTGCCATTCGGGCTACTCAAACTGCTGTAAACCGCTCCGAGCCTTGGGGAGTGGCGGTATACAAGTTTGAAGTATAAATAAATAAATAAATATGCCCAAATATGAACACAGATGGAGTTTGGGGGAAATAGACCTTGATATTTGGGAGTTGTAGTTGCTGGGATTTATAGTTCCCCTACAATCAAAGAGCATTCTGTACCCCACCAATGATAGAACTTCCCACACAGAACCCCCAGGAGGCAAGAGGAGGTCTCTACTTGGGGAAAGGGAGGCGGGCCTTCCCAATGCATGGAGAGGGAGAGACCAAGTAGACAACGGGTGGGGAGGGGGGTGTTTGTAATTTTGTGCCTTTATCGAGGTAGGTTTCTTAGGGTTTTTATACTTCAATATAACACAACGGGTGTGGTCACTGTAGAACCAAAGAAAAAGTATCCAAACACTGGATTCACTTAAAGGATATTGTATTCAATAATTACTCCTGAGGAGTTGCAGGCAAATCAACATATCAACCCCAATTGGGTGCCTTAAATACAACCATGTTTCAATCCCTTATAATTAGAATATCCATGTAAACAAAATAAGTTCCCAGTTTCTGGGTGGGATGAAAAGGTGGAGTAACGCCGCAAAGTAAGTTTTCTAAACCCCAATGGGTATTTATAATCCAACCCCATGGGAAATGGAAGGCAGGCACACCGTCAAACCCCAATCCTGGGCTTCTGGCCAGAAGACTTAGCAGACACCACCTGAGAAACCAACTCTCCACATTGGGGACGCTACGAAGCCCAGGATTGGGGTTTGACGGTGTGCCTGCCTTCCATTTCCCATTGGATTACAAATACCCATCGGGGTTGGATTATAAATACCCATTGGGGTTTAGAAAACTTACTTTGCGGCGTTACTCCACCTTTTCATCCCACCCAGGAACTGGGAACTTATTTTGTTTACATGGATATTCTAATTATAAGGGATTGAAACATGGTTGTATTTAAGGCACCCAATTGGGGTTGATATGTTGATTTGCCTGCAACTCCTCAGGAGTAATTATTGAATACAATATCCTTTAAGTGAATCCAGTGTTTGGATACTTTTTCTTTTTATACTTCAACACACTAGACTCTCTCTGCCCCCCACCCCTCCTGGAGGCTCCAATTTCCCACGGCACACCTGATGGTCGCTCACGGCACACTAGTGTGCCCCGGCACACTGGTAGGGAAACACTGCCTTAACCAACAATAATAATACCAACAATATCTAAAATATCAATTATCTGCCTATTTTTCTGAGAAAAACCCAAGCAGTTCCCTACCTGGGTGATAAAATACCAGACCTTTGCTAATTATTCCTGGGAGGAAGCAATTGGCTTTTCGTTTTGATCTGTGCCCAAAAATCAAGAATCTTATTGACCATTTCTTTGTTCAATTGTCTCATTCATTTCTTTTAATGTAGTAATATTATTTTCTGGCTAAGAATAATCAGAAACCATATTTCTTACTCTTTTTAAATTGAATAGATTTTATTTTAAACTGGATACTAAAATTTCAATACAGCTTATCTTTTGGAAAATACATGTAATGGTATGGAAGCTAAGTAAACTCGTGATATTTATTCAAAGTACATTTTCTTTTGTTTTAATATAGTCACCATGGATATATTTTGCATTATTATTTGTTTTAAAGGTGGACGTAATGAAGAATGCCTACAATCAGGGTCTTGAGAGTGACCATGAAGAGGAGAGTGGAGATGACAGTATTTCACCAAAAGACGTTGGACACAATATCTATATATTAGCTCATCAGGTATGCCATTGTCAAACCCTGTTAATGTTTCGCAGCAGTAGCCTATACATGTCTGTTTGTAGGAAAGCCCCAAGGAGTTCACTGGGGCTTTCTCCCAGGTGTGTATTATTTATTTATTTATTTATTTATTTACTCCATTTATACACCACTTTTCTCAAAGCGGTTTAGAGTAGCAAAAATTCAATGCTCAAACATCATAAAAACAATAAAAACAATTAAAAACAATGGCATAAATATATGATCATTACAAAGTCAATGCAGCATAACTTGTTAGCATCTCTTAGTTAAAATCAGGATCCAATCTCATCATCCAGTCATTCCATGTTCCTATATTTGTTACACTGCCTTTTCGAACATCTGCTTGAACAACCAGGTCTTAGCTTTCCTATGAAATGCTAACAAAGAGGGGGCAGATCTAATGTCTCTAGGAAGGGTGTTCCATAGCCGAGGGGCCACCACTGAGAAGGCCCTGTCTCTCAACCCCGCCAAACGTATTTGTGGCACAGACGGGATCGAGAGCAGGGCCTCCCCAGATGATCTTAACATCCTAGCTAGTTCATAGGAGGAGATGCGTTCGGACAGGTAGGTTGGGCGAGAACCGTTTAGGGCTTTATAGGCTAAAGCCATAACATCCTAGCTAGTTCATAGGAGGAGATGCGTTCGGACAGGTAGGTTGGGCGAGAACCGTTTAGGGCTTTAAAGGCTAAAGCCAGCACTTTATTTATTTATTTATTTATTTCTATTTTTATATGCCACCCTTCTCAACCCCAAAGGGGACTCAGAGTGGCTTACAGCAAACAACAATACTGCCAGAGTGACTTACAGTGTACATATAACAATACTAGCTGATCCCGGCACGCGTTGCTGTGCCCTATTTAGGAGATGGTAGAATCTCTGAGCCGTGCGCTGTGTGGGCCTGCGTGGGAAGGTTGTCCCTTGGTCTCAGGAGTGTTCTGGAAGCGGCAGAGGGGGCATGGATTATGATGTTGCGCATGCTTGGTATTGTGACATGTGTATGGTGGCCATTTTGTGTGTGTGTGAACATTGTGGTCTATGGTGGCAGTTTTGGGGGGTCTAATTTTAGGGTCTTGCGAGGTAGGTTGGGCAGTTTTTTTGTGCCCTTAATGTACCTTGTGGTTGGTGGTAATGTATTGGGTGGTTTTTGTGCCTCGGGGGCATTTAGTTTTCCTGTCCATTTGCCCCGTTGCACTACCACTTCCCTTTTATATATATAGATTGCCGGAGCGGCTTACAACAAACTGGAAAAAAAACCCAACAATTAACATTACAACATTACAATTATTTTAAACACAGCAAGAGGGGCCCTGAGCTGATGGAATCTCAGGAGGCACGATGGAGCTGCCTTTTCTTCCCCTTCTGGCTTCACTCTGGCCCAGAGCAGCAGTTGGTCGGGGAGGGCCCTGAGCTGATGGAATCTCAAGAAGCATGATGAAGATGCCTTTTCTTCCCCTTCTGGCTTCACTCTGGCCCAGAGAAGCAGTTGGTGCTGGGGGAGGGGCCCTGAGCTGATGGAACCTCAGGAGGCAAGATGTTGAATTGTATCCAATAGCAAACAGGCAGCCAGTGGAGCTGGCACAACAGAAGGGTTGTATGCTCCCTGAGTGCCGCTCCTTGTAACCTGGCTGCCATCCGTTGGACCATTTGAAGCTTCCAGACAGACTTCAAAGGCAGCCCCACGTAGAACGCATTGCAGTAGTCTATACGGGATGTAACCAGAGCATGGACTATCATGGCCAAGTCAGACTTCCCAAGGTACGGGTGCTGCTGGCGCATAAGTTTTAACTGTGCGAATGCTTCCCTGGTCACCGCCGAAACCTGTGGTTCCAGACTCAGCGATGAGTCCAGGATCACACCCAAGCGGTGAAGGATTTCTTTGTGGCCTTTACTGACGAATCATATGCCCTTAGGAGGGCATCAAGAGGTGGTTGATTTGGTCCACTTGGATCTGAACGCCATATGCCCTCTAGTCTCCTTCGCTTCATCGCTTCCAGCTCCTCGTTTAAACCAGGGGGCTGATTTAGCTCGGCTACTTGGATGGGGACGTTCTGGAGCAATTGTGTCTATTGCCCTAGTCATCTTCCCATTCAAGAGAATGACCAGGACATCAACAGGATCACCAACCAAGGTGGCGGGAAACTCCCCAAGAGCCGTCAGGAATCCCTTCAGATCCATAAGCCTCCTGGGGCGGACCATCTTAACAGTGCAATGATGGCGTGAAACGGAGGCACCAAACAAACAGGACAGCATATATACACAATGTTACTACCATATGTAATATTATTACAATGTTGAAAGGCTTCGTATCAACCAAAATGTAATAAAGATAATGCCCTCAATGGGTGGTGAATTATTTACTCTTTTCCAATGGGATTATTTACTCTTTTCCAATGGGATACATCCATGTCAGGGTCAACAGAATCAGAGCTGCGATTGCTCTGATCAGCTTGCCCTGCCTTTAAGATAAGGCCCCAGGTGGCCGCCCTGGGAACAGACATTGGGCTGGGAACTGTCTCCAGCTTGGGAAAACAGGGTTGGTGTAGTTTTTGTGCCCAAACACTAGGGGGGTGGGACTTGCAGCCTGACTGACAGGAGCTGGATGGGCATTTGTTATATAAGGAATGTGGCATCCCTGTATTGGCATCGCAGACATCACAAGTCTTTGTACCTTTTAATAAAGCCGTGGACCAGACTCCGGTGACCCCTGTGTGCTGATTTCTGGGCAATTAAGAGTGGCTCTGACAAATGTCTGCGATGCCTATGGCCTATCTCGGGAAACCGATGAGGGTCTGAAGTTGTGAGCCTCGCAGTCGGGTGGATCTGCGATGTCGAGGCCCTTCCAGGCAGTGAAATGGGTGAGTCCCGAAGAGTTCTGGAACGGGAGTTTGGAAGACGGTGCCGGTGAGGTGGGAGTCATGTATGCTGTCTGGGACAAGCAGACGGGAAGATGGGACATTCCCTGCCTTTGGGGAGAGGAAGAGGTCCCAGAGATGACTTCACAGAGACCCTGCGGACCGTGCGGGAAGGGGAGGATGGGAAATGCCCCACCCCTGGCTTCCATGAGTGAAGAGGCTGCTTTGCAGGGGTTAAGCAGTCCAGAAGCTGAGGCGTGGAAGATTTATGAGCGGCTTCTGGGAGGTGTTCCAGTTAAAGAGCGTTCCAGTGCTACGCAGAGCCTGTCCGTGGCTGACAGCGAGGCCCCATCCCTCTCAGACGGGGAGGAATGGGAGACCACTGTGCCTGGGGACGGGGCTGCTGTGCGAAGGCGCTTCGGAGCTAGGAGCCAGAGCCGACGACTTCAAAAGTGAAGGGGAAAGAGATCGGCCAAAGCAAGAAAAGGCCGGCCCGAGGCTCCTCCTTTCAGCGAAAAGGTGCTGGAGGAGGGAGTGCCCGACCCCCTTTTGGGGGATGATCTGAGTCCGGAAGAAAAGGAGGAGGTGTATGCCCTTATGATGGCCGAGGGAGAAGAGTGGGATAATCCCCGGTCGCTGCCCTGGAAATAGCCCAAGCCGAAGACAGCGTCGCCCGGGAGATGCAAAGGTGCCTGCTTGAAGTACAGGAGATAAGGGAAGCCTTTGATGTTGGATCTCCTGATGGAGTGGATAAACTCCTGAGGCGCTTAGACCTTGCTGAAGAGAGAGTGCAACGTTGCAAGGAGAGGGCACTGTGTCTCACCTCAGGAAGTGGGAGAGAGGCCCTGTTGTTTGCTTTGGGGGAGAGAGGGGCCCTGCCTGATGGAGAAGCCGGGAAAGGAGAGTGCCTTCCTCCCAGTCCAGCTGCTTTGAAGCAAGTTTGTGTGGCGGCCACAGAAGATGGGCCTTTGAAGTTGGGTTTCGGTGTCGAAGCGATCGAGGTGAGCGAGTGCGCAGTGCGGCTGGAGAATTCGCCACTTAATTTGCTGTTGGCCCAAGAGACTTTAACTGCAGAGGGTTGTTTCCTAGCAAGCAAAGAAAACACCTTTGCCCTGAAGAGAAAGGGCCAACGTGCTCTCGTTGCCGTGAAAACCAAGCTGGGCCGAGAGTTCTCGGAGGCAGAGAAAGATAGGGCTGGAATGCCTCCCTCCCCGGAAAGTGAAAGTGCCAAGGAAGTTTCTCAGTTTGCAGAGATGGAAGGGGGCCCATAAAATCCCCTTCTGCAAAGTGCCATATCTACCGAAGCCAGAAGCCTCGGAGTACTGCTGGTTTGGGGAGTGGCCCTGCAGTCCCTTTTCCCTAGTTTTGGAAGGGGTGACGATCCTGCAGAGGGAAGCCTGCCAGCTTGCGTGCTGCCTGAAGCCGAGGAGAAAGGGGAGGAAGAGCCCCTTTGCAAGGAGAGCGTCACCGAAGTGCTTCGGGAAGAGATGCCGTTCAGTGTTGGAGATGCGGAGCCTGTTGCAGAGGAAGGCAGTCAGCTGTTGCGTGCTCTTGGTTCTGCTATTCCGTGGGTCGTCGTCCTCCAGACGTGGCTGTCCAGTGGTGTGGAGACTGGGGACGACGTGACCCAGAAGGTGCCGGCTCTACAGACGGAAGCAACAGGAGGAGATGCCCCAACTTCGGAGAGCAGTCCTGAGCCGGTGGAAGCCGCCAAAGGATCTCAGCTGCCTGAAGTTTGTCCTGTGGTCGGTGAGACAGCTGCTGAAAGTTCCTTGTTCCTTGAAGCCTTTCCTGTTGATGGAGAGAGAGAGTTGGCTGTGGAGCTGCTCAGCAGAGATGGGGCTGAGATTTTCCAGTGCGAGCCAGCCGTTGGTGTTATGAGTTTGAGAGAAGGTGCTGTGGGGGGTTTGGAAATGGTGCCAGCTGATCCAGTCCTGTGGCTCCAGATGATCTTGAGTGAGCCTTTGCTGAGGTTTGCTGAGGGTTGGGGGCCGATTGGGTTTGGAAAAAGCTCTTCCAAAAGAGTTCTAGTGGCAGAACTCTGTGTGAATCCCCACGGCGCTTCGGAAGATGAACTTTGGAGCATGCTGAACTCTGGGCCTCCAGAAATTGAACTGTCGACCAGCATTTCGATGGTAACTGCGTTAGGTCTGACTCTGGGGGGTGGCAATGCGAAAAGATTGGTAATGCCCTGCCTGGCCGTACATTGCCTAGGGAGGAATGGCCCATGGGAGTCGGGTGTAACTTGAGGGAAATCCCATGCTCAGATGGGACAGGTAATTGAATGTACTAGAACTAGGAACGAATTGTATGACACTGTGCATTTTGGAAATGCCCAATATGATTTCGTTTGTATAAAATAGAGTTTTATGTGCCTTGCTAAAGGTTTATACATGCTATTAGTTTAAATAAGTTAATGATGTTTAGTAATGTTGATGCCATTGAAAATTCAGTGCATGCTTTTGATTTACATGTGTTATGTAGTTTGTAGGTTTAGAAATGCAGGATGATTATTTCCATGTATGTACAAGCTATAATAGTTATCAGAAATGTATAAGATGCCCTTACATATTGAATTGTGTGAATTGCATTTAGACCTATTGTTAGAAATGTTAGAATTGCTTACTGTAGTTAAGACAAACCACTTCAAATGTATATTATGGTTTTACTGTTTAGCTGGGGAATTTCCACATGCTTTAATCGATGCCCAAAAAGGGGGGTTAATGGGTTTGCTTTTCAAAGAGGTGGTTGTTAGGCTTTTGTCCTCCGACCAAGGAGGTGTTAAGGGGGTTTAGTTTCATATGCTAATTGAGGGTATTAGCAACTTTCCTTAGTGTTAGGTTTTTAGGTTAGAGATGTACTTCACATAATGAGGTTGGATCATGGGTTAAGGTTTATAGTACTGTTTAGCCCCCTGACCACATCTGGCAGGGGAAGTTTAGGTTTAGGATTTTGATTGTGGGGAGTTATAGTTTTGCTAGCACCTTTTGCCAAAGTTGTGGCAAGAGGGTTGATTTCTTTAAAAGATAAGGGTTGTATTCCTGTACAATAGAAAATAGCTTAGCAAGGTGTGGTGGGAATGCCTTGTTGTTTGTTGATGAAAGTGGAGTGATTGGATTGTTTTAAATGCGCAGATGTTTCTATTCCTGCGTTTTCGGGGTTTTGGTTTGGTTTTAATTAGATAATAGTTTGGCTAGGATAAGTTAGGAAAAGTTTTCGGAGCCACACCATTGTGTGCTGCTTGTTAGATCATTGGTTTAAATAAGGAATGTAGGAGTTTGTTAGAGTTAGTTTAGATGAAGTTAATGTTGTTACCTCCTGTTGAGTTTGCCAGGAAAGAGTAGGTTTAAATTTTGATTGTGCCGGACGGTGGTGAAATTCCTTGGGGAAAGAATGTGATGAATGTTCACGAGTGATTGTTGAAGATGTCCAACTGGATACTGGGAGTTTTTGTGACAGTGCAGCAGTCTTAATGATGGGTGTTGTGATAGATGTTGATACATTTTGGGATGCTTAGTGGTGTCTGGAATGTGAGACAATATTTTGAGAAAGCTCGGTGTCTGTGTGGTGTGAAAGAACGGAGACTGGGAGATAGTGTGTGCATGGATTTCGTTTCCCAGAGGATGAGGAATGCCTGATAGCTGGATGCGTGGGAGTGAAAATGCAGAGAGAAAGCGGTTTGGTTCTCAGAGTGCGTTGCGAATGCTACATAGCCGAGGTGGGCTCACCTCAATTAGGGAGTTATGGGGTTAGTTACAGCTTTGCTTGGTATGAGTTAGTGTAGAGTGAGATTTAGATATTTAGACATTGGCTTCAGGCATACGTTCTTTGGAGTGTACTTTCAGTGTAGTGGGGCTTGCCCTTGAAAGGGTGTGTGTGTGAGAGAGAGGGACATCCTGTCAGGGTCAACAGAATCAGAGCTGTGATTGCTCTGATCAGCTTGCCCTGCCTTTAAGATAAGGCCCCAGGTGGCCGCCCTGGGAACAGACATTGGGCTGGGAACTGTCTCCAGCTTAGGAAAACAGGGTTGGTGTAGTTTTTGTGCCCAAACACTAGGGGGGTGGGACTTGCAGGAACATTCTTCAGGCCCATACCCAGTCCAGTCCACCAAATATTGCAGTCTGCGTCGACAATAACGAGAGTCTAAAATGTTTTCTACTTCAAATTCTTCTTCTCCATCACGCAGCACTGGAGGTGGTGGTGGTTTACCTTTGTCCGGACGCACCTCATTGGCCAGACGTAGCAGGGAACGATGAAACACAGGGTGAATCCGCATGCCTCTCGGCAATTGTAACTTGAGTGTCACAGGGTTAATCTGAGCCACCACTTGATAAGGACCCACAAAACGAGCGTCCAGTTTTTGACAGGGTCTTTGAAGCGGTAGGTGTTTGGTAGACAACCAAACCTTGTCACCTACCTGTATCTCGGCCCCTTCTTGCCAGTGCTGATCAGCCACATGTTTGTAATCCAACTTGGCTTGCTCCAACTGTGCCTTGAGCACCTCTTGAACCGCTGTTAACTCTTGTACCCAATCTTCAGCGGCTGGTACATTTCCAGACTCAATCACCGCAGGGTAAAACCGCGGGTGATCAGGGTGCTGCAAAATAGGCTGGGAGGTGAACAATTGCTTTAAATTTTGAAACCCCGCTTCTGCCTCATCAGTCCATCGGAAAGGCGCCTTGCCCCTCAAACATTCAGTGATGGGATCAGCCCACTTGGCGAAATCTGGAATAAACTTTCGATAGTAATTGGCGAATCTGGAATGAACTTTCGATAGTAATTGGCGAATCCCAAGAATCTTTGGAATGTCCTTCCTCCCAGCAGGTGCCTTCCACTGTATTACAGCCTTGACCATGGCAGAATCCATGGCAAGGCCCTGCGAGGAAATATGGTATCCCAAAAAATCCACCTCCGACAAGTCAAAAGCACATTTCCCCAATTTTGCATAGAGTCCATGGTCTTGCAGGCATTGAAGCACTGCCCGCACCTGTTGATCATGCACCTGTTGGTTTGGAGAAAACACCAGCATGTCGTCTAAATAGACCACCAAAAATCGATCCAAGAAGTCCCGAAATATGTCATTCACGAAGTACAAGATGAAACTCATCACAAGGTATTCGAACGATCCCCACTTAGTTTGGAAGGCAGTCTTCCACTCGTCTCCTTCCCGAATCCAGACCAGATTGTAAGCTCCCCACAGGTCTAGCTTGGCCCCGCACCCTCTCCAACAAATCCAGGATGAGCGGGAGAGGGTAACGGTCCCGAATGGTAATATTGTTCAGTGCCCGATAATCATTGCACAATCGCAACTCACCCATCTTCTTCTTGATGAAGAGGACTGGAGCGCCCGCTGGCGACTTTGATGGCAGAATGAACCCTTTTCGCAGGTTGGTATCCAAAAACTCACAGAGAGCAGTCTGCTCAGGCTCCGAGAGGGAGTACAAGTGCCCACGAGGGATCGGGGGCCCCGGTACCTAGTCGATGGCACAATCGTAGGGCTCATGCGGAGGCAACTTTTTGGCCTCCTTTTCACTGAAGACATCCCAGAAGTCAGAATATTTCCTTGGAAGAGCCACAAGAGACTCCACCTCCTGAACCTGACAAACCTGAGCCACCAAACAGTTCTTGTGGCAAAACTCGGACGTAAATTGTAGTTCCCGGTGCCCCCAAGAAATGTGGGGATTGTGCAGCATCAGCCATGCCACTCCCAACATGATAGGAAAATGGGGCACCTTGGACACTAAAAAGGAAATGTCCGCTAAATGTTCCCGCACCCACATCCTAGTGGGAACAGTCCATTGACTCACCGGGCCCAACTTTAAAGGCCGCCCGTCGATGGTTTGTACCACCCTGAGGTCTTTCAAGTCTCTATAATCCAGCCCCAAGGAATCCGCATACACTTGATCAATAAAGTTGTTAGTTGCGCCCGAATCCACCATGGCATGCACCATCACTGGCCCTTTCTTGGCCGACCACAAAGTGACCAGCAATAAAAACAAAACACCGGTCTGAGGCTCTGGGGGGTTAGTGGTGACCGAACCGGCAAGCTTCTCTAAGCTCGGTCGAACCCTTCCCCCGCCGGTTGAGAAGTTTCCTCTCTCATCTCCGGGCGATCCACCGCGGCTGCTACTTTGGGTGCGGGTTGTTTTTTTGTCAGGCACTCTCGAGAAAAATGTCCTGCGCCACCGCAATACTAGCACAAGTTCAGCCGCTGGCGCCTGGCCTTCTCCGCCGCATCCAGCTTGGGGCACGTATGACCCAACTGCATCGGTTCTCCCTTGTCCATACGCTTGATCGGCGGAGGGGGCCGCCCGGAGAACCGCAACTCTGGCCCTGAAGTGTTTCTCCTGGCGGCAGGGCGCTCTCCTGATCCATGGCTCCACTGGCCGTGGGATTGCAAATTAGCATCCAAGCGCAAACATCACGTGATTAGTCCCTCCAAGGTGGCGGGGAGATCGGCAGTCCGCAGTACCTCTCCCTGAAGCTCTGAATTTAGTCCTTCTAAAAACCGTCCATGCCAAGCTGCGTCATTCCAATCCACTTGAGAAGCCAGCACTCTGAATGCAGAAATATATTGTCAGAGCTGGAGGTTCTCAGCCTTGGAGAAGGCTCGAGAACTCCCAGTCTGCCATGACCGGGGAAAAGCCTGGCGTGCAGGACCTTGGGGAAATCCCGGGGATGATGTAATCTCCAGGGAGGAGTGCTGAGTCAGGACGGATGTGACGCAACCTCTTCCAGACATTGGACACTGATGGACATTAGGCTGACTCGGCAAGGATATGATGCAATATCCATTGGACAGTAGTACTGCTGAGTCAGAGGGGGATGATGCAACCTTTCCCGGACATTGCAGGTGACGGGTGGAGGGGGTTGAGTATAAAAGGTGTGTTTGGGGTATGAGCCAATGCTTTGGCTTTACAGGTGTTGTACCTTCAATAAAATCTCGTTGGATCGAATGGCAGTTTGTGCGTGATCTTTACAGAAGATTGGAGCGGCCTCACAGAAGCCAAAGCCCGTTTCAACTTTCCCAGTATGGAGAGGTTGGCGTTAGAAGAGGAAGATTATTTGGATACCTGGAATCTTGCCCCGGAGGTGATCCGCAGGACGATGGAGTGGGAGTGGACCACGATCGATCAAGTGGGATTTCCCGATGAGTCCAGAGAAGCGACGGCGTCCTGGTGCGCGTCGGCTCAGGTGGACAGAGGTATTCTTCAAGACGAGCCCAGAGAAGTGGGAGGCTGGAGGATGTTTCCCACTCAGGTGGGCTCTAGAAGAGTTGGAGGAGAATCCAGAGAAGCAGGAGTTCGGGGCACTCCTGTTCAGGTGGATTTCCGTGGAGTCGGAGGGACCAGAGAAGCGGCGTGGGGTGCGACCGTTCAGGTGGACCCGGAGGCGGCTCGGGGCCGAGGCAAGGCAAGGCTGGTGGCGAAGGGTAGTGAAACTACCGAACCAGAATCTCCAACTGAATTGGAGGTGTTGCGGTGTAAGATGGAGGCCATGGAGAATACCTTCCGGCGGATGTCCAGAGAGATGTCAAGGAAGGAGCAAGCTCTGAATTCCTGGTGGAGGTGATTTCACGTACTACTCCTGGATGGATGGTGAGAAGCTGGATGCTCGTCCTAGATCTCCTTCGGGAGTGTGGACAGGAGCGAAGAGACCCTTTGGAGGAGGACTGAATCCTTTGCGTGAGAAGGAGCCCAGTCAGTCTGTTGGCGAGAGGCGTCCCATGGAAGGCTCGCAACCGGCAGGTCTTGGAAGAGGGATCCGGTTGCCAGAAGAAAGTCTTCGGAGGAGAGAACCAGTCCCCAGACTCCAAGATTACGGTGGGAGGCCTAGGAAGGAGCCTTTGCGGGTGGAGTTCGAGGGGGAAGCTTGTAAAGTGGCTTTCTTCGTGGCAGCTGTGAGTGATCATATGGAAGATTATGGACATCTATACCCGAGTGAAGGTAGCCGGGTTCGGGCTATAGGAGCAGTGTTTAAGGGAAGAGCTGCGGATTGGTATGTCCAGTGCCATGATCGTCGAGATCCTTGTTTGAAAACCGTGCAAGGGTTTCTACGGGCTGTGAGGAATCGATTCCGGGACCCATTATAGAAAGAGTGAAGGCCAAAGAAGCGTTGCGATGTTTGGCCCAGGGTTCCCGATCGGTGACGAAGTATGCGGAGGAGTTCATGAGCTTGGCCGGAAAGGTGGCTGAATGGTCCCCGGTGACGCTGCTGGAACTCTTTAAAGATGGTCTTCGGAGGGAGATCTTGGAGTGGTGCCTACATCGAGGTGATCCGGGAGATGTTGACGGTTGGATCCAGTTGGCTGGCAATGTTGAGGGGATCCTGGCTCAGGTGCAGCATCGGAAGTCCCAGATGACAGCAATGGGGAGATTCCGTGGTTCCGGACGGGGTTCAGGGGAAGGACGAAGTTCCTGTGGAAAGCCTAGGCGTGTTGGAGCCAATGAGGGAAAGCCTGGGGCAATGAGGAAGCCGGTGATGGGCAGGGGCCTGTGTTTCATTTGTTCTCAACCGGGACATTTTGCATCACAGTGCCGGCAAAAGAAAGTGCCGAACACGAAGTGTGTGGCGGTTGCTAGAGGGGCGTTAGGAGAAAAGGTGGAGCAGCCTACTGTTGGGGTGAGTGGGAAGCCCCGGAGTGTCCAATGTTCTCTAGAACTATGTAAAAAAGGGAACTATAAAGAGCATTGGGCTTTGGTAGATTGTGGGTGTTCGGAAAATATCATTTCGCCGGGTTTAGTATAAACTTTGGAATGTGATATTAAGTTATGGCCACCCCTGTGCATTTTACTCAACTGGATGGAACTTTTATTGAGGGAGGACCATTTCCTTTAAGCACGAAGGGATTAAAAGGCCGGGTGGGCCCTTGGGAGGGAGAAGTGGATTTTGTGGTAGCTCCCATTAAAGGGCATTTTGGGATTCGCCTGTCCTAGCCAAGACATCCCTAACACCACTGTGTTAGGGATGTCTTGGCTAGAACAGGCGAATCCCAAAATCGATTGGAAAACTGGATTTTTAAAGTGTAACCCGAGGGAAGGGGTTCCTAATAAGTTGCAAAACTGGTATTGGGATTATAGTGATGTGTTTGACCCTGTACTAGCAAAATGGAAGACGGCATTTTCGTGCCCCCTCGGGCTATACCAATGGGCCGTCATGCCAAGGGGTTTGCCGGCAAGGCATTTTCATGCAATTGATTAATGAGTGATGTGTATAAGGGGGTGTTCGTATATTTAGATGATATTGTGATTGTGACGCGCACGGAGGAGGAGCATGTGGTGTTGGTCCGGGAAGTGTTAGAGAGGCTGAGGCAAGCCAAGTTGTATGTGAAGTTGAGTAAGTGTGAGTTTAGTAGGAAGCAAATTGATTTTTTGGGGTATCGCATAAGTGAAAAGGGAGTTTCTATGGATCCCACTAAGGTTGAGGATGTTCTGTCTTGGGAGGCTCCCCAGACTCAGAGACAGTTACAGGCTTTTTTGGGCTTGGCTAACTTTTACCGGACCTTTATATTAGATTTTGCCGCTATCACACTTCCCCTTACAGATTTGCTAAAGACGAAGGGGAAAGGGGAGACTAAATCCGTGAAGTCCCCTGGAGCCAAGCTATGCTGGACGAAGGAGTGCCAGTGTGCATTCGAGAGGTTGAAGAGAGCTTTTACCAGTGGCCCGTTGTTGATGCACCCAGATACAGAGAAGCCTTTTGTGGTTCAGTGTGATGCATCCGCTTGGGCTTATGGGGGCGCGTTGTTACAGAAGGATGATCAGGGGAGGTTACGGCCATGTGCGTACTTTTCCAAGAAGTTTGAGGAACAGGAGAAGAGGTGGCCGGTTTGGGAAAAGGAGGCGTTTGCGGTGCGATGTGCATTGCAGACCTGGCGTCAATTTTTAGAAGGGGCGGTCCACCAGAATCTGCAGTATTTGAAGGCGCCTCAGAAACTGTCGCCGAAATTGGTCAGATGGCACAGTATTTTGCTCGGTTTAATTTTTCGTTAAAGCATATTAAGGGGAAAGAGAATGTGGTGGCAGATGCTTTGTCTCGTTACCCTGCGGTAGGACCCAATCCTCCTCCTGGCTTGGAGGAAGTGTTTACTGAGAGTCAGTGGGGGTTGGCGGTGCAGACCAGGTCTCAGTCTAGTGTGATTAAGCAGGAGGAGGAGGATAACGTTGAGGGTTGGAATTTGGAGTTGCAAAACCATTATGCAGGGGATGATTGGTTGAATCGACATATAGAGGAGTGTAAGTGGTTGGAAGGAATTTGGTTTGTTGGATCTAAGGTGTATGTTCCCCAGGGGTTGAGAAGAAAGGTGTTGGAACTGAGTCATGATCACAAGACTGCGGGTCATTGGGGATTCACCAAAACCCTCTTGGCGGTGAAGAACCGATTTTGGTGGCCCGGTATGAGAACGGAGATAAGGGATTATGTACAGAGTTGTGAAGCTTGTGCTAGGGGGAAGGCTCCTACGGCTAAACCGCAGGGGTTGATACAAGTAGTGGCTTCTCCAGTTCGGCCGTGGACCCACGTGAGTACGGACTTTGTGGGAGAACTGCCTTCTAGTAGGGGATTTCGGTATATATGGACAGTACTGGATTTGTTTTCTAAGCAGGCCCATTTTATTCCTTTGAGAGGGTTGCCTTCGGCGGAGCGGTTGTCTGAATTGTATATTCAACATATATACCGGTTACATGGATGCCCTGAACAGGTGATTAGTGATCGAGGGGTGCAGTTCACGGCTCGGTTCTGGGAAAAGTTTTTGGAAGGTTTAGGGGCAGCTAGACGGCTCATCCTTGCTGCAATGGTGGCGTAGAACGTACCCAGAAGTCTTTGGGCAGTTATTTGCGGATTTTTATTAACCGGCAACAGAATGATTGGGCGGACTTGTTGCCATATGCGGAGATGGCATATAATGGGTCAGTTCACTCCTCTACGGGGAGGA
The DNA here is from genome assembly GCA_030556195.1 of Anolis apletophallus. Taxonomy (NCBI): domain Eukaryota; kingdom Metazoa; phylum Chordata; class Lepidosauria; order Squamata; family Anolidae; genus Anolis; species Anolis apletophallus. Next base: position 47,132,971 of record JARBWK010000009.1, on the reverse strand, counting down.
CTCCGTTCTCCATAGTTTATGGCCAGGAGGTGGTTCCCCTACCTCAGCCTTGTATGCCTGCGGAGGAAGGAGGAGGGGAGTGGAAAATGAGAGCTCAAGAAGAATGGAAGGAGGTGACCGAGGCTCTGCGGAAAGCGCAGGGTTCCTATAAAAGGTTTGGTGACCGACGGAGACAAGAGGGAGAAGAATACCAGGAGGGGGATTTGGTCTGGCTTTCCACACAGAATATTAAATTGGGATTGCCATCTAAGAAGCTGAGCCCAAAATATATAGGTCCATTCCGGGTGGCTCAGAAAGTCAATGAGGTATCCTATAGACTGATTCTGCCGAAAGGGATGAATAAAATTCACCCTACGTTTCATTGTAGTCTATTGAAACGATATGTAAACCCGCTGATGCCAAAAGATTGAATGGTGTTTTGTTCCTGCAGGGGGAGGACGAGGTGGAGGAGGCCACTATGTCAGAGCTGGAGGTTCTCAGCCTTGGAGAAGGCTCGAGAACTCCCAGTCTGCCATGACCGGGGAAAAGCCTGGCATGCAGGACCTTGGGGAAATCCCGGGGATGATGTAATCTCCAGGGAGGAGTGCTGAGTCAGGACGGATGTGACACAACCTCTTCCAGACATTGGACACTGATGGACATTAGGCTGACTCGGCAAGGATATGATGCAATATCCATTGGACAGTAGTACTGCTGAGTCAGAGGGGGATGATGCAACCTTTCCCGGAGATTGCAGGTGACGGGTGGAGGGGGTTGAGTATAAAAGGTGTGTTTGGGGTACGAGCCAATGCTTTGGCTTTACAGGTGTTGTACCTTCAATAAAATCTCGTTGGATCGAATGGCAGTTTGTGCATGATCTTTACAGAAGATTGGAGCGGCCTCACATATATTGTGCCAAGGACTGATTCTGCTGGAGCAAGCGGTGGACCTTCCGACCAGCTAATTCTTTATTTATGGGACTGCCCCAGGTAGCCTTGGGATGATCCAAAAAAGCCTGCGCAGTCTGCACTTGAGCTGCCCCAGTGGAGATTAACCTTGTGGCCCAAGCTGCTACTGGACCTTCCATCAAACTGTAAATAAATGTCACCTTTAGCTTTTCGGTGGGGAGTTCCGTCGCACGAGCTTCCAGGTGAGCCAGACACTGATCCCTAAAGGTCTCTAGGGTATCCATGTCTCCACTGAACTTTGCCGGTAGAGCCAAAGGTGGATGCCCCGCAGATCTCGCTCTCAATTGCAAAAGTTCCTGTTGCTGCACATGTGGCTTGTAACTGTTGAAACTGGGCCAAGGTTGGCTGAGACATCTCGTTGTGGATATCTAGAGCAGTGGTTGGGCAATTACCGGCTCTCCAGGTGTTTTGGACTTCACGTCCCAGAAATCCTAGCCAGTTTACCAGCTGTTAGGATTTCTGGGAGTTGAAGTCCAAAACACCTGGAGGGTGTAATTGCCCACCCCTGATCTAGAGGGTTGTTTGAGTTTTCTGGCAAGCTGTCGCACTCCAGGGAACCTGGACCCTCTAGATGTATTCACACAACACCAGCACTTGAAATATAGTCATTTATTGGAAGCAAGTAATATCAGCAATATATTGAAGAATAAAAAGGTAAAAAGAAAACACATCTATAATCCAAGCAGGAAGGTTTCAGGAGCCAAAGCAATACAGGTGAAATAAATCCAATAGAGTCCCAATGCATTCAATAGAGTCCAAGAGAATCAAACTTCCATAGACAAAGCAGAAAACTTGAGTCCCAAAGCAAGATGATCTTCTTGCACCGACATTGCCAGAAAACTGGGGGTCACTACAGCAAGCAGCAGTAAAATAGTCAACCAAATCACTTCCGATTTCCTTCCATTTCTCGATGTAATTATCTTTCAGTAAATGCAGGTTTCTTGGTGTTATCCATATTCCTAAATACTTTATCTTACCAACTATTTTTAAACCCGAAATCTCTTCCAAAATCATTTGATTGTCTTTTGTTATATTCTTAGTCAGTATCATTGATTTCTTCTTGTTTACCTTGAATCCAGCTACCTCTACATATTCCTCAAATTTTTCCATCTATCCATTTTATTTATTTATTTATTATTTGGTTTTGTATTCCGCTCCTCCCTGCAGGCTCGGGGCGGTTCACAACATATAAAACCGGCGGCATGCAGTAACCATGCAGCCATACAGTAAAATGATAAAACAATTAAAACAATACAAGTTTTATTTTGTTATATTTTCTCTCGGTTCTTCAATAATACAGCTTATATCATCCACAAATGCTCTAATTTTGAATTCCTGTTTATCTATTTTTAACCCTTTCAATTCACTCTCTTCACGGATATGCTTAGTAATATTTCCAATGCAAAGATAAAAATCAGGGGGGATAACGGGCATCCCTGTTGTGTTCCCTTTTCTATAGGGAATTATTTTGTTAGAATTCCATTTATCATTAATTTGGCCATTTGGTCCTTATATATTCCTTCTATTACATTTTGGAATTGTTAGCCTATATCTATTTCTTGAAACAACATTTTAAAATATTCCCAATTTACATTATCGAAAGCCTTCTCCGCATCAACCGAGAGAAGGGCAAGTTCCTTCTGGTGATTTGTTTTATAGTATTCTATTACATCTAACACTGTCCGATTATTATCTTTAATATATCTATTTGGTAGGAAACCATTTTGTTCCTCCCCTATCCAATCCTGTAGAAAGTCTTTAAATCTAATTGCCATTATATTTGCAAATATTTTGTAATCTGTATTTAGAAGAGAAATTGGACAATAATTTTTAACATTTTCGGGATCGGTACCTTCTTTATGGATCAGGACAATGTCCGCCATTTTCCATGATTCAGGTATGTCTTTCTCCTGCAATATTTTATTCATTGTCTTTTTTAATGCTGGTAATATGTCTTCTTGCATTGTTTTGTAGAAGCATGCTGTATATCCATCTGGTCCCGGCGCTTTGTCATTCTTTAAGTTTTTAATTGCCTTTTTAATCTCTTCAGTTATTTCTTTATTTAGCTTGTGTCTCTGTTCATCTGTTATTTTTTGTAGTTTCTGTTTCCCTAAATATTCTATTATTTTCTCTTCGTTTATATCGTCCCTTGTGTATAGATTCTGATAATTTTTTTAAATTTTTCGAGTATATTGTTGTCTCTCATCAGTATTTTTCCATCCACTTTAATTTTTGTTATCTGTTGAGCTTGCTTTTTCTTCCTAATCTTTCTGGCTAGCCATTTCTCAACTTTATTGGCATTTTCAAACTTAGTTTGTTTTACATATTTAATTGTTTGCAATTTGTTCCAATTCTAAATTATATTTCTCCTTTCTCAACAGATTTAATTGTTTTTTTTATATCTTTCGCTTCTGGATCTTCCTTTAATCTTTTTTCCCTGGAGTCGATTTCTTTTGTTATTTTATTAATCTTTTCTTTTTCATGTCTATTCCTTGTTGAATTTTGTTGTATTAAATGTCCCCTCATCACTGCTTTGTAAGCATCCCATACAATCTGACTTTTGGTTTCTTCTAAGTCATTTAGTTCAAAATAATCTTTGGTTTTTTCTTTATTTTTGTTTATGTCCTCTTCAGTTTTTAATAAATTGTCATTCAATCTCCATTTCCTAATTTTTTCTGATAATTTATTGTCATTGTGATTGCACAATGATCTGATATATCTCTGGAGTGGATTTTAATTGCATATACCTTTGGTGGTAGAGTTTTAGTTGTCCAAATCATATCTATTCTAGACCAACTCTGATGTTTGAATAGAATGTGTAGCCTCTTTCTCCCATATTATGAAATCTCCAAGTATCTTCCAAATCAAAGTCTTTCATTAATGTTATAAAGTTTTTCGGTAAGGTGTTGGCCTCTTCCAATTTATATTTTCTTCGCCTGCTTGTTCTGTCTTTATTACTATCCATTATTCCATTGAAGTCTCCTAGTATTATTAAGTGATCAAAGTGTTCATTTATTAGTTTTCCTTTTAGTAGTTCTATAAATTTTGTTTTGGAAGCATTTTGGAAGCATATATATTGCATATCAAGATATTTTCTAATCCCACCGTTATCTTGACTGCCACCATTCTTCCCTCCTGATCTTGGAAAATTAATTCTGATTTAATATTTTCATTTATATAAAGAACTACTCTTTTCTTTTCTGGTGCCAATGAAATATATTCTTTTCCTAATTTCTTTTGTATTAAATGTGAAACGTGGTCTTGTTTAATGTGTGTTTCCTGTAAAGCTATGACATTATATTTTCCAGACACTATTTGCTTGAAAGTATGCTTTCTTTTATTAGGGGAATTTAAGCCATTAACATTGTTTGTGTAACATTTTAATTGTTGTGTGAATTCCGCCATAATTAATTTTTGTTAATTTTTGTTCAGTTCTTGCTCATTTGAGTCTTCCTCTTCATCAACTTCCTCTTCATCATGGCTATGAGGAGAAGGGCATTCTCCATCATTGCCCCTACGCTGTGGAATTCCCTGCCGCCGGAGACCAGGTCACTTAGTGACCTCCTGGCCTTCCGGAAAGCGTGTAAAATCTGGCTATTTCGGCAGGCTTTTCCAACCGAGTCAGTCTAAACACATTGCCAGTCGAGTTAAATACTGTTGTTTTATGTAATCTTTTAATGTTTTATTGTTGTGTTTATTAATTTTATGCATATTGTTGCTCGCTGTTTCCTGAACTTGTGAGCCGCCCCGAGCCACTGGGGAGTGGCGGCTAAAAAGTCCAATAAATAAATAAATAAATAAACTTCTTCATTATCCAGGTCATTGTCATCATTCTTAGGTGTCTGACTGGCCGTTGCCCCTTCAGCTTCTGGGGAGTTCGATCTCTTTCTCTTAGGTTTCTTCCTTTTTTTGGCAGACTTCAATGGGGAACTTATTTTTTCTTCTTTTTCTTACTTCTTGTAGAAATCTCTTGCTTTATCCTCAGAGGTTAGCCATATTTTCTCTCCTTTATATGTTGTCATTATTCTCTCATTTCTTTCCCTTCTAAATCTTATGTTTAAACATTTTAATTCATCTGTAAGGAAAAAATATTTTCTCCTTCTGTTCAGTGTTGAGATAGGAAATTCTTTAAGAATCAATACTTTTGTCTCTTTGTATTTTATTGGTTTTGACTTGCTTTGCCTCCAGACTTCTTCTCTTGTTCTCTTTTTCACAAAGTTGACAGTTGTGTCCCGTGGTACTTTATTCTTCCTTGCATAATTTGTTTGTATCCTGTACACTTTGTCCACCTCATTGTCAACCTCTTGTTCTGGTTTTTCCAAAATATTTGCTATTAATTTGGTAATTATCTCTCTGATATTCGTTTTCTGCTTCCACTATGTTTCTAAATATAAGCTGGAAATCTAATTCATTTAGTTCCAACCTTTTCTGTATTTTTCAATCTTATCAATTGAAAGTGGGAAAAATCAAGACAGAGAAAATTCAAATAAAGATGCAAAACAGATGGAATATTTAGATAAAAAATTGATAAGATTGAAAAATGCAATCTTATCAATTGCATTTTTCAATCATATCAATTTTTTATCTAAATATTCCATCTGTTTTGCATCTTTATTTGAATTTTCTCTGTCTTGATTTTTTCCACTTTCAATTGTTTTATGTCTTGTAATGCTTCTGTAATTTCTTTCTTCATATCTCCCCAATCCTGTTTCAGCTCCTTTTTCATTCCTAAGAGTTCTTCTTAATTATTTATTTATTTATTTATTTATTTCTTGGGACTTCTAACACCGCCGACTCCCAGGGGCTCGCGGCGGCTCACAAGAACCAGTGGCACAGCGCCAGAGGGTTAAAAACAGAACACTTAAAAACATCATTAAAACATGCAACAACAATAATTAAAACAAAAATAAAACAAAAGCAGCAGCAATATAATGGCCCAGTGGATGTATGGACGAGCCTACTCACCGAAGGCCTGCCTAAACAAGTGAGTTTTGCAGGCCCGTCTGAACGGGAGTAGGTCCCCCAGGGCTCTGGCTTCGGCCGGGAGGGCGTTCCATAGCGTGGGAGCTATCACAGAGAACGCCCTCCGGCGGGTGGATGTTAAATGAGCCAGCTTCACCGATGGTATTACCAAGAGGTTGGCCTCCTCAGACCGAAGTGATCTCGATGGGCAATATGGAGTGAGACGGTCCCTCAGATACGCTGGCCCCAGGCCGTGGATGGCCTTGAAGGTAAGAACCAGCACTTTGAAGGCGACCCGGTGCTCAATAGGCAGCCAGTGCAGATCCTGCAAGATTGGAGTTATACGGCAACCTGCTGGAGCCCCAGACAGGAGCCGGGCGGCAGTGTTCTGCACTAGCCTGAGCTTCCGGATCGACGACATAGGCAGGCCAACGTAAAGCGCGTTACAGTAATCTAGCCTCGAGATGACCGTGGCTTGGATCACCGTGGCTAGGTCGTTCCGGGAGAGGTAGGGGGCCAGCCTCCTTGCCTGGCGGAGGTGGAAAAAAGCAGCCTCACTGGCCATGGAGACCTGGGTTAGCTTTTTGTTGTGCTTCATGTTTATTTGACATAGTTTGGAAGTCTGATTGCAATTTATCTTGTTTCTCTGACAGTCTTTGTATGTCTCTTTGAATTTCTCTCAGTAATTCCTTCATTCCTCCTTCTTCTGGTGGTGCTCCTGACAATGATCCTCTCCTGCTCATGGCCATATGCCTAAGATCTTTAAGATCCTCCTCACTTTTCTGCTTTGTCATACTCTTTTATTCCTTTTACTGCCTGTCTCTCCATCTGCTTCTCGTTCTTGTCTCGTCTACTTCTCTTCCTAGACCCGTCTGCTTCTCTTCCTCGACCAATCTGCTTCTCGTCCTTGATTCGTCTGCCTCTCTCCCACGTTCCACCTGCTTCTTTCCTCTAGTTCTTATACCTTATCCTAAATGTGCTTTAAATTCTTCTCCACTTAAAAAAATTTAAGCCCTTTTCTCTATGGTTTCTTATTCTTCGTCTTCTTCCTGTTCTCTTCCAGCCTCCTGGTGTGCCTTATTTGTTTTCCCTCCCCTGTTCTCCCTCCTTCCTTTTCACTCTATCGTCCCTCTATGGTTGTCTCCTTCTTTGTCCTCCCCCCCTTCCTTTCATTAGTTCTTCCCTTCCGGTTCCTGTTCCCTCCTCCCTAGCTTGTTTATGAAGAAGGGGAGAGGTAGCCAAAACAAAATGCCTCTCACGGTCAGTAACTTGTTTCCTCCATATTTAAGGAGACCCTGGGGACCTGGGGATTTCACGGAGAGAAACTTAAGCTCTTTAAATTATAGTGGGACGTCTGAGGATTGTTTTATTTATTTAATTCTTTCTCCTCAGCAGCAAGTCATATATTTCCAGTTCAAATCAATTTAATCCAATATTTAATTCAATCTTACAAATCTTTTACCCTTTCTGAAAAAACTAAAATTGTATCTTCAGGCTTTGAATTCTTTTTCGAATGTATATCTTTTGCTTTTGCTTTTTCTAATACGCTAGAGATTTCTCCTCACTCCTATTTTTAATTATCTCCTCTCCTCCCTTGTGCGCAGGGGAGAGAGGATTTCTTTGGAGGAGAACTTTAATATTGGGTGGAAGTTGAATTTATTCCTTTATTCTAAGGAGGACTTACGTGCTCCTTTCTTCTTCTCTGTTTCTTCTATGATGATAAAATGGGTGAGGGGCAGTTTGTGCAGAGTTGCCTCCGCTTCCCGAGACTTGGTCCGCTTGCCGTGCCACACACCCGGACTCCTTCGCCCTCCCTCCTTGAGGGAAAGAGGTGCTTTTGGGGTCGCCGGGGGACAAGCTGGCTTCGTGTCTTTCTCCTACTCACTCCATGAAGAGATGGGGAGCCGATTGCTCCTCCAGGCCGATGAGATCGGGTAACTTGCTGAGAGCACCTCAGCAAGTCCAACCTGCCGTCATTTCCACCCACCGGAAGTCAACATGGTATATTCTGAGGCTTTACATTTGTTCTAAGCAAACATGAGTTTAAACAAATTTCTTTTCTTATCTTCTTAGCACTGCTGGACATTCACTTCCATTGAAAAAGTTGCTAAAATGAAAAGACAGATAGATTTTTATTGTGAAAGGTTCTCTGGGTGTTCTTGTAAGCGGACAGTAATAATCTGAGTTAATAGATAACTCAAAAGATATTCCCCTCTTACAGTAATTATTATGAAAATGAAAAGAATATGTTGTTCTGTTGTGATATATTTGCTTGCCAGAATTTAGTAGCAAAACGACCATAAACTGATCACGCATACCACAAAATGACCTATACATTTCCTGGGTGCAACACAGCAATTGCACAAGGGCATGGCTACTTTTTTTGGTTCTTGCTAGAAGCCTTAAGATCCATTGATACATTTATATCATATCTAAATATCGGTAACATTTAGTGTTACCGATAAAAAACCTCATACTGTGGGTCTTTCCTTAGTCTATTAAGACACAGCCATCATTAAAAGATCATGATCTGATCTTCGCGGCCGGAATTAAAGTGATCCCAACCTCTATTATAGAGGTTCCATGGTCGGATCACAGTGTCCTGGAAGTCCGTCTGGGAGTGGCCCCTCCACCCGGTAAGGGTGCCGAACCTATTATGGTTCGCCCGAAGAGACTTATGGAACCCACTAGGTTCCTGAATGCTCTGAGGGATTTGGAACTCACCAGCGACTCAGTCGAGGGGCAAGTGGAGTGCTGGAATACCTGTCTCTCCACAGCCTTAGATGAGATCGCCCCTAGACGCTCTCTCACCCCTCGTAGAAATCGCTCGCCTTGGTTTACCGAGGAGCTGCGAGCGATGAAACGGAGGAGGAGACAGTTAGAGGACGTGTGGCGGGATCGCCTTGACGGAGCGTCGAGATCGGCTTATAAACAATTCAAGGATGTTTATGAGCGTGCTATCAAGGAGGCCAAAAAGGTTCATTATTCCTCCTTGATAGAGTCAGCCAATTCACGTGTTCCCAGGGGGTTTGAAAGAGGCAATGGTAAGACCGCTGCTGAAGAAGCCGAATTTAGATCTTTCGGCTCCCTCCAATTACCGACCTGTGTCTAATTTGCCTTTTTTAGGCAAGGTAATTGAGAGGGCAGCAGCGGATCAGCTGCAGCGGTTCTTAGAAGACACAGCTGGACTTGATCCCTTCCAGTCCGGCTTCCGTATTGGGCATGGGACGGAGACCGTGCTTGTCGCCATTACAGACCAACTTCGCCGCCAGCTGGACCAGGGTGGATCAGCCCTGCTTGTCCTGTTAGATCTGACAGCAGCGTTTGACACCGTAGATCATGCATTGTTAGCCCACCGCCTAGCCGTGACTGGAGTCAGGGGACTGCCCTTAAATGGGTGGCCTCCTTTCTCCGGGATCGGGGACAGCGTGTGGAGAGGGAGAGGAGGTCTCCGGGAGGCTCCCATTAAGTTGTGGGGTCCCCAGGGGCCATCCTCTCGCCCTTATTATTCAACATCTACATGCGCCCCCTGGCCCAGCTGGCCCGCGACTTTGGTCTGGAGTGTTATCAGTACGCGGATGACACCCAGCTTCTGCTGAGAATGGACGGCAGGCCGGACACCGTACCCGATTGTTTTTATCAATGCCTCGAAGCCGTGACTGGATGGCTGCGTGCCAGCCGGCTGAAGGTGAACCCGTCGAAGACGGAGATCTTGTGGCCCGGTCGCCCTGGGCTGGATGAGTGCCGGTTGCCTACCCTGGATGGCGAGCAACTTAGCCCGTCACCCTTGGTTAAGAGCTTGGGTGTTAAACTGGACTCCCAGCTGACCATGGAGGCCCAGGTCTCCATGGTCAGCGGGGTGTCGTTTTTTCACCTACGGCAGGCTAGGCGACTGGCACCCTACCTGTCCAGGGATGACCTGGCCACGGTGATCCAAGCGACGGTCATCTCGAGGCTGGACTACTGTAACGCCCTCTACGTTGGCCTTCCCTTGTCGACAATCCGGAAACTCAAGCTGGTGCAGAATGCCACGGCTCGCCTGCTGGTGGGAGCACCAGTGAGAGAGCACATTACTCCCATCCTCCGGCACCTGCACTGGCTTCCTATTGAGTACCGGATTGCCTTCAAGGTGTTGGTTTTAACCTTTAAGGCCTTACACGGTCTGGGGCCTGTGTACCTGAGGGACCGCCTTACCCCGTATGTTCCCCGAGATCACTGCGCTCGGAAGAGCAAAATTTGTTAGTGATTCCATCGTCCCGCTCCTGCCATCTGTCCAGTACTAGACAGAGAGCTTTTTCTGCTGCGGCTCCAGCACTTTGGAACTCGCTCCCTGAGCACATCCGAGCGATCCCTGAACTCCTTCCCTTTCGAAGTGAATGTAAGACAACCTTTTTCAGGTTAGCGTTTGGCTAGACCCAAACGCGATTGGCTCGCCTGTCCCAGCAATGAACTATAGACCTGTTCCATCTCGGTCATGTACCATGTTTTTACTGCTGTTTTACTGTATGTTTTATTGTATGTTGTAATTGTGATCCGCCCCGAGCCTGCAGGGAGGAGCGGAATATAAAACCGAAGAAATAAATAAGAAATAAATAAATAAATGAATGTGTACACTCTTGCTTAATATTTAAAAAGAGACCATGCTGGATTGAATCAAGGTCCACCTACTCTATTCTTATCAAGAAGTCCAGCAACCAACCATTGTATACATACAGGCAAACAAAAGTTGATCAGTGATCTAGCACTGGTGCAAAGATGGGTGAATATTGGAGATTAGGAAGCTGTATTGGGAGTTCGAAGGAATTCACTTACCTGCACCCTCCTCCAAATCCATTTCCATAGTGACTCAAAATTCAAATTTTAGGAAATAGATCTCCCCTGGGGAGGAAGGCTTTAAAGCCTTCCTCCCCAGGGGAGATCTATTTCCTAAAATTCCTGCAACATGAGATGTTTGGGCATTTTAGGGCAAATGTTTGTCCCCTTGGTGGTTGCATGTAGTCCATGCATGCCCCATTTCCAGTGCTATCAATGAGCCACCAGCTTCTGTTTGATGGCAAATTTCTTGGAAAGAATTATCAATGGGCAGCAGAAGCATGGCACAGTGCGGAGCCAGACACACACACACACACACACACACACACACACGGTCCCTGCATCCATTTTTCCCTGGAGCATATTTATTTATTTATTTACGACATTTATATGCCGTCCTTCTCACCCCAAAGGGGACTCAGAGCGGCTTACAAGGTATAAGTAAATACAACATATTTAGCATAGCACAATATCAGTACCATACATTCATCTCTGTTGGCGTCCCCTTGTTGTGGGGGAGAGGCTTGCATACCCTAATTAAGTTGTGAGCTATGCTGGCGGTGGCATAATAATAGTCAGAGCAATGAGGAGCAACCAACTTGAAATAAACAGTGCTGTTGTATTACACAAATAAGTCGCAACATGCAGGTATACAACTAGCAAGTCATGGTACAATGTAAATACAAATTATAAAACATATATGGGGGAACGTTTCCCCGGAGCGTACTCATGCTATTTGAGCCCACAATGGGAATGTCTCTGCAACAAATAATATAGCCCACAGGCCAGTCTCTTTCCCGCAAACGGGAGACCTAAGTCCAAATCAAAGAGTGCCAAGGGAAGGGCGGAAATATGTAGAGGGAAGATCCATGCAGAAGGGATTCCAGGGTCGACGATAAGGGGTATCCAAGCGCCATATCGTTTCGCCTTGGGCGGCTTCTTCCGGACCCAGGACTCGGTTGCAACACAAGGTCGCAGCTGGAGGACTTGGAAACCATGATACAGTAAAATAACAATAAGTACATGGCCCCATAGTAAACCCACCGGGAAAGAAAGCAGTACATATCAATGTTCAAAATCATATGGATATAAATGGCTACATGCCAGTGGTCAAATCGCGGACCAATACAAGAGTGAAAGTAAATCATTTATAGGCGGCGCAAACACAGAAAACCAATCATCGGAAACAGCTGATATAATGAGGATTACAATTAATTCAAATTAACAATTCATTTAGCATGAGTTTGTCATTTAACCCATGCGGGGACTCACATTTTAACCGGATTATCCAATCCCTTTCAAGCTGCAGTAACCGCTTTCTTACATCAATGTGTGGTTTTGGAAAAACCCGGTCTAAAACGGTAACTGAGAAAGCCTCAAAATGATGGCGCATAGTGTTGAAGTGAGAATATAAGATAGAGGAATCATTGTAGTTTTTAAATCTCGATTTGTGTTCAATGATCCTCACGCGGAGCTCTCTACTCGTTTCCCCTACGTAAAGGTGGCCACAATCCTTACAGGTGATGCAGTAAATAACGTTCTTTACTCCACAGGAGGAATTTACCCTTATCTTATATTTGCGGTTGTTATATGGGCTCCAAATGTATTCTTGAGAGTTGATATATTTGCAAATGGAGCAATGATGACAAGGATTGGTGATGCAACGAATGGTAGGGGCGTTTTTCGCTGTGGGCTTTATGCGGTGGTCAGATTTGATTAACAGGTTTTTAAAGTTCGTAGTGCGCTTGTAAGCCACTAGTGGGGGAAGCTGAAGGCCTGGTATACTTTGAATTAATGCCCAAAATTTGGTTACTGTAGACCTGATACGATTAGCATGGCATAATAACCACCGGTAGGGCCTCCCATGCCAGACAGATCACAACCGAAGGGTCTGATAAAGGGCAGGATGGACTCTCTAGCCTTTTGGCAACCATCCTAGGAGAAGGTAAATTCTGATTTCAAACCCGGGCAGATGGTGCTCGTCTAACCCTGTAAGGTCAACCATCTAGAGAAGGAAACTTGAACCAAACCTACGACCTGAGGACCTCACTGCCAACGTCCAAGCTTGCTAGGCCCTGGCAGACGAACCTTTGGTTTAAAGGGTGAGGCCAGTTCTGTGCACGCTGCGTTCCACCAGAAAAATCAATTGCACAGGCTCAAAGGACACATCCAACCTCCGAATCATCAACGTGCTTGTAGAAAGCATGGAATAAGTCCTTCGTTCGCGAAGAAAAGCCAAGACCACATTCCCACATTGTACTATACCACTATACTGTATACATTGTACTATACCAATAATACTATATATTATTAGTAATATTACATGTAATATGAAATATAATGTATTATTATTAGTATTATATTGTATTACATTATAATATTATTATCAATATTATATGTGTATAAAATATATTATTAGCACAGCACAATATTAGTATTATATATTACTATATTGTACTATACCACTATATTGCAATATTATTAGTAATATTACATGTAATATAAAATATATAATTCTTATATGTTATTATTATTATATTGTATTACATTATAATATAATTATCAATATTATCAATATCAAATCCCCACAATCACTCTGTTCATTGAGATTGATGCTAAAGCCAGGATTTGAAAGCCACTTTCAAAATTCTCCTGTCACTATGGATCTTGGTTAAACACTCTTATCCACAGTTAATATCACAACTGATAAAATGCTTACTCACAATTAGAGTGAAGAGACAAGTGGGGACAGATATTTCCTAGTAGTTTCTGGTTCCATATCTGCAAAATAATCCATCCTTACCTCGATCCCAATGTTATTGGGACACTTGACATTTTACATTTTCAAAGTGAAAGTGCTTTTTAAAGACTTCAATGCTCCTATGTTTACTCCATACATTCTTGGAAAATCAGTTGGGTTTTTTTACAATGTTTGTAAAAATATTTTACATTATTACAATGGAATTGTAATAATTATGATAATTACATTATTTCGCTGGATTGTGATGGAATTGGGGATGTAGTTGGGGTGGTTGGAGAGCAGGATAGGTTGTTGGATGTTATTTAAGCATGGCCTGAGATTCTCTTCTTACTGGTGTGCATGTATGTTATATTGCATTGTATATTTATTTTTATTACAATTTGTGAAATGCAGTGACGACTCTACATTTGAGGGGGTGACGAGTGCCTGGTTCACTCACTGACTCAATAGGGTAGACTGGTGTGGAAACACAGATTGGGCAAAGGAGACAAAACAAATGTTATCAGTCACTCAAACTAGGATGGTAGACTGTGATAGGTACTGGGAGAAGATATGAGAATGGACACCTCCCCCCCCCAAATAATAATCAGGCACTCAACTTGGCCTGCATGCAGATGGGAAGAAGACTGAGTAGGCAGGAAGGGAGAACAGATAGTGTGCTGCTGTCCAGGGCAGACGTAGGGAGCAGAATGGGGGACACAGCAGCAGGAGCCCACCTAAGCCTCTTTCTGTTGCTCTTGCAATGTTGACTCTCCATCACATGTATCTATTTGTCTTTTTGGTGGCAATGAGTAAGGACTGGATGGCACTTGATTCAGCACTAGCACTTTCCCCTCTCAGTGGAATGACCCTTTATTTATCCAATGGATAGCTATTGGGGCCTCTACCAACTCCACTATTCTATAATACCAACAAGCATCATTTTGGCTCCATAATCTGAGCATATGTACATAAGGTCAACTTATACATGAGCCAATGCTGTAATGAAAAACAGAATAATAATGTTTTAGAATCAGAAAAGTGCTTCTCCCGTAAGCCACACCTTTGCCGAATTTGCAGTTTTTCCTCTGAGCAGCCTTGCAGATCAGTCAAGTACAGTGTCAAAGTGTGGCACTAATACAGACTACTCCCAGGAAGCATGGTTCCCCAGGGACACACATTGCTGCTTACCAGACCTGATGCTTGTCATCAAACTTTTATGTTCTCCATGTTTGTTTAGTAGTTATCATCCTGATGAGACAAGGTAATATGCCAAAATGACACTGGCTAATTAAATGTCAGCAGAATCACAAACTGTTGTAAGGCAGTTTGCCTTGCATTGCTAAGACTCAAATGGGAGGCAAGGATGTGTTTCACCCACCTTATGGTTCATTAAATGGTATATAACAGTAACTTAAGCATAGAGGATGCAACAGAAGTTTGACACTAATGAGCCCCAAACAGATTAAGCAATGTTTGTAGGTTCTGTTCTGTGGCAAATAGAATTTCCAACTTCTTCTCTCTACATCTTGTCTTCTCCCCTGAATAGGATTATCTTTTGGTGTCAGAACCAAGTCCAGAGTTAGTTCAACACAGCATATCATGTTGACTTCAGTGGGATTGGGGGAGTAGAGAACTCATTCACTTTCTCAGTGAAGGAGTTTTCCCTCATTAAGTTTTCTTGGTTGCATTCTGATACCCGCTAATTAATTATCGAGCACTGGCAGCGTGTTAAAACTTCTATTAAATAATTTAACATGCTCAT
>JARBWK010000009.1:46918946-47117645 GCA_030556195.1 Anolis apletophallus | reverse complement strand
GTCTTCTTGGCCTCTTTGACTGCCCGTTCATATGACCTGCGCATGTCTCTGAAGGCTGATCTCGATGTCTGAGTTGGTTTCCGACGCCACGCGCTCTCCAGCTGCTTCCGCCTTCGCTTCAGCAGTCGCAGGTCGTCCGTGAACCATGGAGAATGGACTCTTCGTGGCGGATCAGGCATCTGGGGCTATTTGGTCGATGGCTTTCGACAAGACTGTGTTCCATCTGTCCACCCGTTGATTCAAGGTCCCACTGAACTTCCATCGGCTCAATGGCTGCTGCGAAGCAGCTAGTCCATATGCCTCTTCTGGCGTGCCAGTATGGGTTTTGGCTCTGGCCTTGCTGGTAGGGGGATTCTGATGTCGACCTTCAGAGTGTGAAATGATCCGACCAGGGACCTTCGTTGTTACTTGTTGCGTAACCCTCAACCCGTACCCAAAGATTAGGTCTAAGGTATGTCCGGCCTGGTGTGTGGGGCCGGACTCCATCAAAATGAGACCTAATGTGTCCATGGATCGGATGAACTCCTTCGCTAGGGGGGATGGCATATTAGCGTCTACATTATTATTATTATTATTTATTTATTAAGTTCGGCTTAATATACCGCTCTCTCTGGCGCCCAGAGCGGTTCACAAAGTTTGTGCAAATAAAACAAGTAAAATACATTAAAATACAGTAAAACAATTAAAACACCCGAGTTAAAACAAATTGCCAGCCAATAGAATAGTTGGCAATGGCATGGTAACAGGATGTGGTACATGGATGTTAAAATCTCCCAAAACAATGAGTCTTGGGAATCTAAGTGTCCAATCCGCGGCAAGATCGAGCAAATTGAGTAAGCTCTCCTTCGGGGGTCCCGGGGGAGCGATAGATTAGAAGAATCGCTAAGCACTCCTTAGCTTTTAGTGTGATTCCCAAACACTCCATGCCCGTGATATTCGGGGCCTGGATAACTGTCACCGGGATGTCATCCCTAGCTACTATACCCACTCCTCCTCCCCTACCACCAGTTCTCGGTTGATGGAACATCCGGAAACCTGGAGGGGACAGCTCATGGAGAGGTATAGTGTCTCCATTCTGTGTCCAGGTCTCCGTGATGCAGTTAATATCTGCATCTTGCTCTATGATGAATTCATTCAAGGTGGCCAGCTTGTTCCGTATCGATCTGGCGTTGAGGAGCAGGAGTGATGAACAGGTGGGAGGTGGTGTCGGGGAGGAGCTTTGTTGGGGGACGGGTCGCAGGAAGGGGGACGGGTGGTGCTTCCTACTATTCTCATGGTTCCTAATTAGAGGTCGGCCCTTGAGTCCAGCTTTCCTTCTACCTGTAACTGTTGGGATTTTTTCTCCGCAGGTTGATGGACTCGTAGAGGGAATGTGGATAATGGTTGACATCAACCCAAAGGCCCACTCCCCTTGGCCCAGTATGATGCAACCTGCTGCAAGCTTGCACCAAGCCTAGTTGGTGTGGTGTGGCCTCCAAGGACAGCTCTCAGCCCCACTCAGACATGTTTACATAACAGCACCTGGAACATAATCACTGTAAGGGCCAAAGGTCACAGCATTCCAAGCTGAGATCTCTTGGTCCTTACAAATATTACAATAAAACACTAAAGTTAAAACAGCACTATAAATCAATTAAATAGGAGGGCAGATAGCATCAAACAAGATTGACAGATTATTAGGAGCCAAATGCCTGTTGGAACAGGATTTTAATGAGGATATGAAGGGGAAAAAAGACCGCATTTGGCCAAGAAAAACGTTTTTTTGCACCAGGACAATGCAAGGGTGCACACATGTGCAGTTGCCATGGCAATAATAATAATAATAATATACTTTATTTATATTCTGCACTTCTCACCCTGAAGGGGACTCAGTGCGGATCACAGAACTCATACAACAGACAATCCCTGCCATTTTTAGACGTACAAGACATACAATAACACATATAACAGGAGGATCCCCTGGACTGAGCCTTGCTCCTCCTGGCCTCCAACCGGATGCTGCTGTTATATTCGCTTTTATATTCGTCCCTGGGTGCTGCTGTTCCATTTGGTCATAGGGGGGCACTGTTGTTCCATCCTTCTTGCTACCTCCTCCTTCTTGACAAGGAGCCTGCCAGCCAGTCAGCCAAATTCTTTTTCCGGTAGTCGTCTTCAATATTTATTTAAGTTTAAAAGTCCTTTAGGATATCTCCCCCGCTTATGCGGTACCTAATTTTTCTACTTGCAGCTAGCTTTCAAATGCTTAGGTCAACAGGGGCAGGCTTAAAGCTGACGTGCACCCAGGTCAGCCCGGGATTCGAACTTGCCACGTTCTGATCTTACAGCTACAGCTTGCAGCTAACCGCTGCTGTTTTAACCGCTGTGCTAACCTTCCAGCCTATCCATGAATTGGGGTACAAATTGCTCCTTCATCCGCCCAAACCTGAAGAAATGGCTTGGCGGAAAGAGATTTGACTCCAACGATGAAATCACCTCACAAACAAATACCTATTTTGATGACCTTGACAAATCTTATTTTTGGAAGGGATAAAAAAATTGGAGAAACATTGGACAAAGTGTATAGAGCTCAAAGGAGACTACGTTGAAAAATAAAATGATCCCCCCCAAAAAAAAAAACCCCTGTGCTTCATTCAAAAATGATATAGGTTTCTTCTCTGACCTAGCAGGAATCCAGGACTGGCATAATTCTAGAGTGGAACACAAATCTGGTGCCACTCTAGAAAGGGACTAAAACATGCATTTTTCATATTTCTGCCTTCCATCCACTGCCTAAAATAAATGTGATAAATAAATGTGTGTGTGTGTGCATGCAATGCTTTTTCATATTGCTTTAATGATTTTGTGTGTTTTTTGTTTTTTATTGCAAAAGTAGTGTGAAATAGCACCTTTTAATAAAAATACACTATTAACACCTTCTGTAATATTATGTGAACATTATACAACTCTCTCTCTCTCTCTCTCTCTCTCTCTCTCTCTCTCTCTCTCTCTATATATATATATATATATATATATATATATATATATTCTTGTCCCCTGCCTTCTTATGTGAAAAGATTATTTCATATTGCAAAATGCTCTTATATTAACTATGGCAGTATGAGAGCGCAAAACATGTTTTTGAATTTTGAGCTGTTATGAGCTGCAACATTGATTGGAATGGAACAACACTCATCTCCTTTTGGTTTCTTCCTTTTATTTACAAACTGTGAAAACCCTTCCCATTTTATGACTTTCGGCTTATAGAAAATTCTCCAAATTACCTTACATTGTTTTTCAAGTCTAGAATTAAGACATTCATTGATTTTAACTGGTTTTCTTCTTAAACCTAATGTTGTTGTCTTTTAATCTTGTTATTATTAGTGATAGAAACAGTCTTAAATATATCATGTGTTTGTGTACTGTAGATCGGATTATTAATTCCTGGCAGGGCATGAATCAAATATATTTCTCCTTTTGCTTCCAGTTGGCTCGTCACAATAAAGCTTTGCAGCACATGCTGAAACCTGGGTCTGATCCAGAAGAAGGGGATGAAGCTTTGAAACACTATGCAAAGCACACGGCTCAGATTGAGGTAAAGGATTACTCATTGAACAGAAAACATTTGTTCAAAAAAATGACTTTACTTCCCATTGTCCCAAAGATGTTTTCTTCATGTGCAAAGTAAGACTTATTTATATATTGATGCGTGTTTTCTGCTCCCATACTGATTTCAGCAGGAAAGGTGGGTAAACATGTCTGTCTTTGCCATATCCTATCAAATTCTAGTCATTGTGTGGTGTTTATAAAGTGTGATCATAGTTCTAGTAGTATAGAAAATACATTTTGTTCTCTAAAATTGGAAGAAACAAATGTATTCTGCACTTTAAATGTAAACAGTTTTTGAATTGTTTAATATAATGATTCAGATATGCCAAGGAGCATGTTCTCTCTAAGTGTGTATCACATACTTGTGGAGATAATGCATTTCTTTCAGTGCCTGGCCACCCATGAAGGCATAAGATTGAGAGGCCAGATATGATCCTACCCCATCTCTTTAGCATGCTTCTAAAAAGCAAGGGACATTGAAGAACATCCCTTGCCTTGATTATGGCAATTGCCTGCCTCAAGATCCCATCCATTCTAGGGAGTGGACTAGATAAATCTGGACATCATTTCCAACATCCTGAAATAAATAAGGCAGCAATTTAATATCCAGTTTTGGGAACTCTACATGGTACATTAAATTGCCTAGCCTAATAATAACCTGATAACTAAAGGAATCTGGTAGTGATAGAAGCTGTTCAGTTATGACCACTATGGAGAGAGTGGAGGAAGTTCAGCCATTAGATTTGATTGAGATAATTTTCATCCAGTGTTCAATTAAAATAGAATTCACTGCCTTGTATTGACAAATCCATAAGTTCTAAGCTTAACAAAGGCATGAAAAATAAAAGAAGACTCCATATGAATAGCATCAAACCTTCAAATATTAAGTGCTGATGGGGGAAACAAATCTGAATTATCAATACAATACCGGCAAAGGAGGCTGCGTCTTGCTAGTTTAGGCAGACTCAAGGACTGCCTTATTTGTCTAGTGACCAAACGCCTTCCAGCCTGCATTTTGTTTCTGTCAAAAAACAGCTAACTTTATTATGTGGCAAAACTTGAAACATTTGCAGCAGCAAAAACATAGGTGCATCCATACTAGAATAAACCTAAGCAAATTTAGTCTCCCACCTAAATTTCAGGTATTGACAGTTTAGAACCTGGAACATCGCAGTAGTTTTAAGAATATGGGTTGCAAAATGCCAAGAGACTTTGATGTGGTCCTGAATACTAAATGCAAGAAAAATATTATCTTGGCAAGTAAACCAATACATTCAACAAGGAATGGCTTCATCATACATAATAATATAGATCCTTTTCTACCTTCACTACAAAGTTGGATACTGAATACAAATCTTCACCTATCCTTTGGGAGGCCTGTGCCACAACATGCTGGCCTGGAGCCACAACATGCTGGCCTGGAGCATGTGAATGAAAATTAAGAGGTGGTTGATATTCTTTCAGCACTGAAATTATTCAAAACTTGAGTTCTGATTTTCATGATCCAAGCTCGAGTTTGATGGCAATGAAAGTCTGCATAGTTAAAGTGAGAGCAATGGTATTCCCCATAGTAAACTATGGATGCGAGAGCTGGACCATAAGGAAGGCTGAGCAAAGGAAGACAGATGCTTTTGAACTGGGATGTTGGAGGAAAATTCTGAGAATGCCTTGGACTGCAAGACGATCAAACCACTCCATACTCCAGGAAATAAAGCCCAACTGTTAACTGGAGGGAAGGATAATAGAGGCAAAGATGAAGTACTTTGGCCACATAACAAGAAGACAGGAACATTTGGAGAAGTTAATGATGCTGGGGAAAATGGAAGGAAAAGAGAAGAGGAGCCGACTAAGGACAAGATGGATGGATGGTGTCCCTGAAGTGACTGGCTTGACCTTGAAAGAGCTGGGGCAGGCGATAGCCAACAGGGAGCTCTGGCGTGGGCTGGTTCATGAGGTCACA
Organism: Anolis apletophallus; assembly: GCA_030556195.1. NCBI lineage: Eukaryota > Metazoa > Chordata > Lepidosauria > Squamata > Anolidae > Anolis > Anolis apletophallus. The sequence goes on along the minus strand of JARBWK010000009.1, from coordinate 47,112,100 downwards.
AAGAGTCGGAAGCGACTGAATGAATAAACAACAAGCTACCAAAAACATTTATCCAATTCTCATTTCCTTATCCATTCTTCATTGGCCTCACCAATCACATCAATTACCTTATCATATGGGGGAAGCATCGCCCAACCAGGGCACTGAAGCATTTGACACTGGTTGGGGGTGGGACCTCCACTGGAAGTTGAGGGATGTCGTGTGATGGGCTGCATGCCCATCCATCCCTCAACTGGCTGGCAAGTGTCCTAGGACACTTAAATTGTTCAGTGTGATGAGGTCCTTAAATACCTGCACTTCCTGCTCACAGCACATAGGAATCAGATGCTGAGCCCATGTATATCTAGCAGCCCTTGGTATTTGTATTATCAAGACATGCATTACTACAGTTTTCATACATACTTATAAATCAAACCTCTCCGTTGGCACACCCTTGTTGTGGGAGAGAGGCTTGCGTACCCTAATGAAGTTGTGAGCTATGCTGGTAGTGCCATAATAGCCACTAGTAGGGCCTCCCATGCCAGACAGGTCACAACCGAATGGTCTGACAAAGAGCATCAAGGGCAAGATGGGCTCTCTAGCCTTTTGGCAACCATCATAGGAGAAGGAAAACTCTGATTTCAAACCCAGGAAGATGGTGCTCGTCTAACCCTGTAAGGTCAACCATCCCAAACAATGACAATTCGGCCCTCTCTGCTGAGGTTTTTCAGAATCGAGGTGGATCGGGCGCTGCTCGCAGACAAGATTGCGTTGCAGGGGTGAGGGGACAGCCCTCAACTGGCTGACCTTCCTTGCCGCCAGCAGCTTGATACAGTCCAGGAGCTGGACCAGCCCAACTCGGGAGTTTTGGGCTGGAGTGTGGCTGATGATACCCAGCCTCCGACCAGGGGCAGGTCCACCTTCGACGAGCCAGGTTGAAGGTGAACCCGGCGAAGACCACTGGGACGCAGAGGATGTTGACAAGATTGGACGCCCACCTGTCCATGGAGGAGCAGACGGCTGCACCTGCAGGACAGCTTACCAACGGTCGGTAAGCGCCGACCACCTGCTCCTCGACCCGTGCCCCTCCACGCTGATTCGAGATGTGTTTTAACTGTTTAATCTGTTTTATTACTCACGGTGTTTATGCTTCTTCTGTAAACCGCTCTGAGTGAGCGGTATACTAAATCGAAGTTAATAAATAAATAAATAAATAAATAGAGAAGGAAACTCAAACCAAACCTATGACCTGAGAACCTCGCTGCCACCATCCTAAACTTGCTAGGCCCCAGCAAACAAACATTTGGTTTGAAGGGTGAGGTCAGTTCTGTGCACACTGCGCTCCCCCAGAAGGGTCCATTGCACAGGCTCGAAGGACACATCCAACCTCCGAATCATCAACGCGCTTGTAGAAAGTGTGGGATAAGTCCTTCCTGAATCATCATTCGTGAAGAAAAGCCAAGAGAAGAGATAGCTCAAAACGAATCTACCATTTTGTTCTCTGTGTAATATTTGGTTTTACTGGTTAGTATTTGTTTGTTTGTTTGTTTGTTTGTTTGTTTATTCGGGGTGGTTTACAACAATCAATTAAAATACATGTAGCACACAACATACAAGTTCATAAAATACAGTTAACCATTAAAACATTTGTCGGATAAGGCATGGTCAATATTACAATCCTGTGATCCCTGGAACACATTTAGAGGTCAAAGAAACGAGCCAATCTCCTCTGAGGTTTTAAATGAAGATCCAGTCTCATAAGATTCAGCATCATGTCACCCATCCTGAGCCTTCAACCACTGTGGAAGTTCCCCCTTGTAATCTCTCCTCAACCCCTCAGATTGAATTTTGATTTTGGAGACAAGCTAAAAGGGGTGAAGTGACTGAAGTTATGTTGGGCAAGATTGGAAAGCATCTGGATTCACTCAACTTGCAAATCTCACAGCTTCTCCTCATCATACGACTAGAAGAAAGGGAAATGTAGATGCACCACAGAATGTGTTACTCCTTTATCATTGTTTGTGGTATACACCTGTTTCCACTGACGGCAATGATCATACAATGAGCAGCAGAAATTAATTCCACTGATACTTTCAACCTGAAGACCAGGACTTCAGATGAGACCAAACCTCTAATCTCATAGTGTTTGATCTTGTCTTTAGGACTGCTGCCTAAAATAATAGTAGTTTCGCTTTTCTTTGGGGACATTGTGTTTTTAAAAACTATTTCTGTAAACCTTTGGAAACCAGAGATTCACAGATTCAACTCAAACTGAAATTGAATTTTCTCACTGTGTAGTTTATTTAACATTTGCGAAACCACAGCAGTATCTTTTCCCCGTCTCAAAATTAAAGAGATGTTTTCCATTACTGCTTGTAGACAAATTGTAATATTGCCAAATTACGTTGTCCTATCTTGTCTGGGAGATGGGTAGAATTTATCCATATTTATCATATCTGTGTTTCTTTCTCCATTCATATAATCATGAAGCAATAATTTATAAAAGATATGTATGCATCTGAGTGAAAAACATTTATTTGCAGATTGTCCGTCATGATAGAACCATGGAACAAATAGTCTTTCCTGTGCCAAATATTTGTGAATTCCTCACACATGAATCCAAGTACCGTGTGTTCAATACTACTGAGAGAGACGAACAAGGGAGCAAAGTGAATGACTTTTTCCAGCAGGCTGAGGATCTATACAATGAAATGAAATGGCAAAAGAAAATCAGGAGTAAGTACCATCCTAAAAATCCCCCAAAATCCTCACTAATCTGTGTGCTTGCTGTTATGAGATGCTTAGAGCCTGTTTTCCTATTCATTTTGGTAAAAATTGAACTTTCTCTTCATCCTAGGTTGTATGAACACATCTAACTACATTCACATTGTACCAGTGTTATATCAATTGCTTGCTTTAAAAAAAACACACAGATGAAGCAATCTCAGGCTCTCATTTGCCCATTAAATAGCAGTAACAAGGTCTGAAAAGGGACATTTATTTCTTATTTGTCCCATCTTGGGTATACCCTATTTTTCTCATAATTATCTCTCTGAAGATATTCAAATTATCTCTCTGAAGATCTCTCTCAATGGCTAATGTTCTTTATTTTCCAAGAGACTGAATTATGGTCTCCACTTCTGAAAAATGCTCTTGAACAAAAAAGAAATTACATGTAATATGAGTGCAGTATAAGAAATATTGAGTGTGAGATAATTTCAACAAGGTATTTTAGAATAATCACATACTAGCCTAGGTTTAAGATTATTTTGTAATATTTCATCACACTGCCTTTTCCTCAGAATTGTGTTATTTACCTAGGCAAGTGATGGGTTTGGCCAAATTTAGTCCATGAGGAGGAGTAGGAGGAGATTTATTTCTATTCCATCTTTTTCCCAGTACAGGACTCAGAGCATCTAACAACAAATTTTAAAAAATACTGTGAAAAATCTACAATATACAAAGGTTAAATTGAGATTAAGCAGTTGAAGTTTCCAAACACTCTTAAAAGGCAGCCTCAAGTAGCCTCAAGTAGGGTACGCCCAACCAAAGCTAGTGTCATCATCACCAGAGCTAACATCTCAGTAATGGGTGTAGTGATGCACATGCTTTAATTGTGTAAATGCACTTGTTGTTCCGGCAGGCGTTTAATATCAATGGTCCTACTCGACTGTGTTGTGATAAATTGGGACAGTTGTTAGTAGCTTATAGTGTTTTAATGTATAGTATTAAAGTTGTTTTATTGTTATTGCCTGTTTTATTTATGACTGTAACCCCCCCCCCCGAGCCTAAGGGAATGGAGTGGTATATAAATATGAATAATAAATAAATAAATAAATAAATAAATAAAACCTAGACTGAGTTGCATCCAGGAACACACCAAAACTTTGGACCTGCATCTTCAGGTGAAGTGTAACCCTATCCAGCATAGGTTGAATCCCATTTCCTTTCGACAGGCTGGGTCTACCTAGATTAAGTTTCAATTTGGTCATCCTTATCCAGCCCATTATTGATGACCGGCACTGGTTTAGAATCAAAACAGATTGTGGTGGGAAGGGATAATTGAGTTGAGTTGTTATCTGCGTGGCACCGAACCTCAGAACTCCAGATAATCCTCCCAGCAATTTTGTGTATATAGGCAGTCCTCACATTATGAACAAGATCAATTTTGTAGATTTGCTCTTAAGTTTAATTTGTATGTAAGTTGGAAAAGGTACATTTTTGAAGTGTAACTCTAGCTAACAAAATAGATATACTAGTCGTCCCTTCCCTTGCCACATGTTGCTGTGCCCAGTCTGGTGATCTGGAAAATAAAGTAATAAGAAAGTATCATTTATTTATGCTTGTGAGTAAACAGTATTTCTTGTTGTTTCTTTGTCAGTGTTGATGTAGAGATTGTCTGGTTTGCCTACTTTGGAACCTGCAACATATAATTGTCCGTTTTTAGGGGTCCCTTTCAAATATACATATATACTGTATATGTGTGTGTGTGTGAATCATCTACCCCAGGGCTGTCCAACTGGCGGCCCGGGAGCCGTAAAAGGCCCCCCAGCCCCTTCCCTACGGCCCCCTAAGCTTTTTAATAAAAAATAAAAATTTAAAACTAAAATAAATAATAATTTTTTAAAACAAATACCTACTTCCGGGTTTGGAGAAAGTATTGCGAGAATACGCAATCCACATGGGATTTCGCTGTCAACGCGAGATCACGCCGGTGTTGACAGCGAAATCCCGTGTGGATTGCGTATTCTCACAATACTCTTCGGCTACTCTACTACTGGATCGCTGAGGCCCACAGACGCGATTAGGACCTTCTTCGACTAAGTCGGTCGTCGCCCCTCTCGTCGTCCGGGTACTCCTGGATCCTGCGCGTTTGGAAAAGGTAGGCTGAAGCAGGGGGCTCCTCAGAGGGCTCCTCATTCCCTCCCCCCATCTCCCCTCATGTATTAAATATAAAATTTAATGTATTTAAAGATGAAATAAGGGGAGATGGGATACATTAAAATAAGGGGAGAGGGGAGGATGGAATTAAATATATTTAATATTAAAATAAAAATAAGGGGAGAGGGGAGGATGGAATTAAATATATTTAATATTAAAATAAAAATAAGGGGAGAGGGGAGGATGGAATTAAATATATTTAATATTAAATTAAAATAAGGGGAGAGGGGAGGATGGAATTAAATATATTTAATATTAAATTAAAATAAGGGGGCCGAGGAGAGGGCGGAGCCAGGGTGGGGAGGGGGCAGAGCCAGGGTGGGGGCGGAGCTGGGGGCGGGGCAGACCCTACGGCCCCCCAGGTCATCAGTGACCGGAATTCAGGCCCCTGGGCCGGTAGACGTTGGACATCCCTGATCTATCTATATCTATGGCTGGATGGCTCTTTGTTAGAAGGGCTTTGATTATGTTTTCTTGCCCTGGAGAACAGAGTTGGACTGGATGGCCTTAAGGCAGCATTTCTCAACCTGGGGGTCCGGAGGGGGGGTCAGAAGGGTCACCAAAGACAACCAGAAAACACAGTCTTTTCTGTTGGTCATGGGGGTTCTGTGTGGGAAGTTTGGCCCAATTCTATTGTTGGTGGGGTTCAGAATGCTCTTTGATTGTAGCTGAACTATAAATCCCAGCAACTACAACTCTCAAATGCCAAGGTCTAATCCCCCCAAACTCCACCTGTGTTCATATTTGGGCATATGGAGTATTCACGCAAAGTTTGGTCCAGATCCTTCATTATTTGAGTCCACAGTGCTCTCTGGATGTAGGTGAACTACAACTCCTAAACTCAAGGTCAATGCCCACCACATCATTCTAGTGATTTCTGTTAGTCATTAGTGTGCTAAGTTTGGTTCAATTCCATCGTTGGTGGAGTTCAGAATGCTCTTTGATTGTAGGTGAACTATAAATCCTAGCAACTACAACTCCCTAATGGCAAAATCATTTTTGAGTGATGGTCACCCCTTAGGCTAGTAGGTGTCTTGTGGTCAAATTTGGTGGCAATAAGTCCAGCGGTTTTTGAGTTATGATGTCACTCAAAACAAATAGAGCATATTATAGATAGCTAGATAGATACATATAACTTTGGATAGCATAGGGAAGGGTTAACACCCATGTGGGGTTTGTTTTGATGTGTGTGCCCCTGTTCAGAAGATTTCACCTCACTTTCTGTCCCTATGAGAATAGGATTGGGGGGGGTTGTTGTGGAAACAAGGATTGGCGCCAAAGCTTCAGAGGAGCCACCTTTTTGCCATGATAACTCTTCCAGGAGTAAATTTCCCTTCCAATGAGTAGATTTATCTCACTTCCTGGTTGTCTCACCCCCACCCCCCCCCACCCCCACCCACACACACAATTAGAATCATAGAATCACTGAGTTGGAATAAACCTTGTGGGTCATCCAGTCCAACCCCCTGCCAAGAAGCAGGAAAATCATATTCAAAGCACCCCCGACAGATGGCCATCCAGCCATTCTTAACTATGAGTCGTTTGTAAGTCCGATGTTTGTAACTTGTGGGCTGTCTGTATATTAAATAGCATATGGGACAGAATCAAACCCTAAGAGAACCTACAGGCCAACAGCCAAAAGCGACTTGCAGTTTCTCAAGTTGCTCCTGACACACACACACACACAAAACAAATAAAAAAACAGCCAAAAGAGCACCACCACCCCCTTTAGCACCACCTTCTGGGTTCACCCCTACAGGAAATAATGGAGCTACTGTAGAACAGTCTCCAAATCCCATCCCAGCAAGGCAACCCAGAAGCATACCATTGGTGATGGCATCAAAAGCATAACCAAGTGGGACATACTTCCACAATCTAGCTCCTGGTGTAGGTCATCCGCAAAGGTGACCACAGCCATATCTGTTTCATAACAAGGCCTGAAAACATATTGAAATGGATCCTGATCTCTAGTATGGACGTGGCCCTTTTTGTAGATAACAACCACTGGAGCAATCATGGGCATAAATGGGTTATGGCAATGAGTCTTAGGACAGGTTTGTTGTGGATATTTCCTTTAAGGTTAAAATCCTATAGTCTTTTCTATGGGAAGTCACAGAACATGGAAGGATTTATTTCTGTGCAGATATGATTAATATTGGAGTATTAAAAAATAATTCAAGAATGTTTTACAAATCCACTAAGGCCCCTTCTACACTGCCATATAATCCAGTTTATTAAAGGAGATAGCCCACATATCTGTTTTGAACAGGATTATTTGAGTCTACACTGTCATATAATCCAGTTCAAAGTGGATAATTTGGATTTTATATCGCAGTGTAAGAAGGGGCCCAAGTATGTTAAAAGCCTGACAATATATATATTTTATTTCCTGGCCTAGTTCACAATTTATTGATTTCATCATGAGCTCATATCATGATGGTGATTCAATTACACAATTTCAAAACTTGGTTATGTCAACACTAAGACCTCATTTAAGCAACATCATATTCCAACAAACTTAAGCTTCCATGGCATTTCTAAAATTCTGAAATCCTGTTCTGGAAAAAAAGGCAGACACATCAACCTTATGCTGAGCTGCCTGTTGACTCCAGGAGACAGCCCTCCAGAATAGTGCAAATATTCTGAGTTTTGGAATATTAGGAGAAAATCACAAAAAACATTCTGTACCTCTTATTGATGATGTCAGTCTGGCTGGGTGTATTCCAATAAGGAAATAAAAGTAGACATGTAGAGAGTGGCATCTCCTCCCTCACAAAATATCCTTGAAAGTCTCTCTCTGGCATTACTTCGTGAACGAAGATTCTTAGGAAGGACTCATCCCACGCTTTCTACAAGCGCATTGATGATTCGGAGGTTGGATATGTCCTTCGAGCCTGTGCAATGGATTTTTCTGGTGGAGCACAGCGTGCACAGAACTGGCCTCACCCTTTAAACCAAAGGTTCATCTGCCGGGCCTAGCAAGCTTGGATGGTGGCAGCGAGGTCCTCAGGTCATAGGTTTGGTTTGAGTTACCTTCTCTTAAATGGTTGACCTTACAGGGTTAGACAAGCACCATCTGCCTGGGTTTGAAATTAGAGTTTTCCTTCTCTTAGGATGGTTGCCAAAAGGCTAGAGAGCCCATCCTGCCCATTAATGCTCTTTGTCAAACCCTTCGGTTGTGACCTGTCTGGCATGGGAGGTCCTACCGGTGGCTATTATGCCACTGCCAGCATAGCTCACAACTTCATTAGGTTACGCAAGCCTCTCTCCCACAACAAGGGGGTGCCAATGGAGAGGATCCTTGAAAGTACCAACCGCCCAAAGGGGTAGGGGCACCCTCATTGGAATAAATCATGTTCAGTGAGTTTGTAAACCTATCTTGAAGTAAAAATGGAGACCCTGTTCTTCTTCAAAAGTAGAGGGTGGAGGAGCAGAGAAAGGAAGGTGACCTTAAGACTTTAATTCATCATCTGAACAGAACATCTGATTAAAGAAATGTCTTCTCCATCATCCACTTTATTTATTCATTTTTTTATTCTACTGGTTTATATTTCTTCTTCCTTTCAGAGAGAACGCAAGGAATGCTATACTCTTAAAACAAATACAATCTTGCCAGACAGGTGTGCTTCTAGATCTTCACCATGAGAGCTGAATATATTTTGAAATCTCTCCCATTGAACTTTAATGCTATGCAACTCATTATGTAAACGATGTATCGGGCAGTCCATCCTTTAGTGCCCCCTGAAATCAAGCAGAGCATGTCAGTCTCCAACTCACTTGGTATATTTCCATGTGATTCTTTGATGACAAAAACAAGAGACTGTCATGTGAAACAGCTCTAAAGCCTTTTTAGATCCAGAAATCAACAACAACTCATGCTTGGTCACAAGTGAAATATGAACAGTTGATCTGTATTGAGTTTCATTGCATTCATTTAAGAGTGAGCCAAACATTTTAAGACATTTTCTTCTTTAAGGCTGCAATCATCTCTCTCTCTCTCTCTCTCTCTCTCTCTCTCTCTTTGTACAAAACAGAATGCCAAGGGGTTTCAGAAACCATATGTGAGATAGCCTGGATGGAATCTTAACAGATGGTTCATTCACCCTTGATTTCCTAATTAACTAAGGAACCCGGATTCTCCTAAAGAATATGTGTTTGTGTGTATGCATGTGTGAGATTTTCATACTACAGGTTTTGCAAGGAGGTTGAAGTGAACCAAAAAGTCTTCAGACCCCAAGTTTACCCTTGCAGTGAACTTAGGTCACTGTTTGGTAGCTTGAACCTAATTTCTAACTTGGAGATAATAATACTGACTTGCTGTAAGGATTGTAGAGATAATAAAGAATGTAAAGAATTCAAGTAATGCTGCATTATTGAGTACCATTCAGGAATAATGAGAGGTCATTTAAAAAGCAAGTATACAGTCATTTGTAAGTCTACAAATTTCAGTAAAAAGACCAAACCAATAAACCTGGGTTGACTTACCAATTTATTTATTTATTTATTTCGGCTTATTAGTCGCCACTCCTGTCAGGCTCGGGGCGACTTAGATATGCTAAAACACCATAAAAACACTATAAAAACAACGGACTAACATCCACACATTAAAACTATACAGTACACATACACGCCAAGATAGCTCCTATGGCCTACATTACATAGTAAAAGGCCTAGAGTTATTTGCCGGACAAATGCCTGTACAAACAGGAAGGTCTTCCAAGCCTTACGGAAGGCTAGTAAATTAGACAGCACACGGATTGAGGAAGGAAGAGCATTCCACAATACTGGGTCAATATAAACATTGTGTCTTATTTAAAAGAAGAACCATTCCCTATTCTGAAAAGACTGGAGAAAGGCAAGAGCTTAGTCTATCCCAGGAAAACCTAAAAGACTTCTTCTACTCTCTTTTGTGGTGCCAGTCTTGCCTTTTTTAATGCTTGGGTAGGAAAATGGTGGCAGTGCCAGGGACAGCTTGCCCCCTGAGGTAGCACTCTACAAAATGTCCTTCTACTTCTCCATGAGTATATAAAAATCCATAATATTTCCATCAAAACGTGGACTTGAGGTATACATGAGGTCGACATATACGTGAGTATATGCAGTAATTTATACTTCCATGGTCTCTCAGGCAAAGCAGATCATGTATCAATACTGCTTTAGTTCCGTCACCAGGACAGGCTGGCACCTAAGATGAACTGAAGAACCTGCATATACATCCCAACAGAGGAAGCATATCAGTTGAATTCACCTTCTGCTATTCCATATTACTCCATCTGAATGTACCATAGGTTGTTATCAGATATCACATTAATCTGTAGATATGTGTTCAATGGACTTCTGAGTCTATTGAACCAAAGTAGGGGTGCACCATGGTTTATGAAGAGCAGTCAGATGGATGTACAAATATATGCTTGAATTCTGGCATTATATCCTGCTTATGATGGAGCTTATGCTCAATGTCCAACCATTCTAAATAAATTCAATTGGTAACTTTTATACTGAGTCCATTTATCCCAATTTGGGAATCCCTGAGAACTATATGTATTAAGGGCAGACAAACAGCTGAAAATTGTCTCAATTCTTAGATGTCATTTATTTATTTATTTGTCATGTTTCTCTACCGCCCCTCTCAGCCTGAAGGCGACTCGGGGCGGTTTACACAAGGCAGTCTCTGCCCTCAATACAACACAAGCAAACAAACAAAAAAAATAACCATATAGCAACAATTTAACAATTAAAAACATACAATTGCAATCTCAGTGTCATGTTGAAATCAGTTTCTGTCACATCGTCATCATTCCATATATCTAATTAAACCTTTATATTTCATCAGCAAATGCCTGCTCAAACAGCCAGGTCTTGACTTTCTTGTGAAATGTCAGGAGGGAGGGGGCCGATTTGAAGTCTCTAGGGAGGGTGTTCCAAAGCTGAGGAGCCACCACTGAAAAGGCCCTGTCTCTCGTCCCCGCCAGTCGCGCCTGTGAAGAAGGCGGGACCGAGAGCAGGGCCTCTCCAGATGATCTTAAACATCTCGATGGTTCATAGGGAGAGATGCGTTCAGACAGGTAAGTATGACACGAACCGTTTAGGGCTTTAAAGGCTAAAGCCAGCACTTTGAATTGTGCCCGGTAGCAAACTGGCAGCCAGTGGAGCTGGCACAACAGAGGAGTTGTACGCTCTCTGAATGCCGCTCCTGTTATCAACCTGGCTGCTGTCCGTTGGACTAGTTGCAGCTTCCAAACAGTCTTCAAAGGCAACCCCACGTAGAGAGCGTTGCAGTAATGAATCAATCAAAACTTTATTACGGTCGCTGACCAGCACAAAGCGGGCACAAGTGCCCTAAGAGGGGAAGTACGAGCGCAGCTGCCGCACAAGTTTTAACTGTGCAAATGCTCCCCTGGTCACCGCCGAAACCTGGGGTTCCAGGCTCAGCGATGAGTCCAGGATCACACCCAAACTGCGAACCTGCGTCGTCAGGAGGAGTGTAACCCCGTCTAACACAGGCTGTAACCCTATGCCCTGTTCGGCCTTTCGACTGACCAGGAGTGTCTCTGTCTTGTCTGGATTCCATTTCAATTTGTTCGCCCTCATCCAGTCCGACACAGCTGCCAAGCACTGGTTCAGGACCTGAACAGCCTCTTTAGTAGTAGGTGGGAAGGAGTGACAGAGTTGGACATCATCTGCGTACAGATGACACCGCACTCCGAACCTCCAGATGACCTCCCCCATGTAGATGTTAAACAACATGAGAGATAGTATTGAACCCTGAGGAACCCCACAAGACAATGGTTGTGGGGTTGAACAGGTATCTCCCAATAACACCTTCTGAGATCGGCCCCTCCATAAAGGACCGGAGCCACTGCAAGACAGTACCTCAAAGCCCCATCTCTGTGAGGCGTCCCAGAAGGATACCGTGGTCAACGGTATCGAAGGCCCCTGAGAGGTCCAGCAGAACCAACAGGGACACACTCCCCCTGTTGAGCTCCTGGCGTAGATCATCCATTAAGGCAATCAAGGCTGTCTCGGTACCATGCCCTGACCTAAAACCAGACTGTGCCGGGTCTAGATAATGCGTGTCTTCCAGAATACCTGGAGTTGTGAGGCCACCACACGTTCCAGGACTTTGTCCAAAAAGGAAAGATTGGAAACAGGCCGATAGTTGATGAATTGAGTGGGGTCCAGTGATGGTTTCTTCAACAGCGGTTTTATAATAGCTTGTTTTAAGCTGGCTGGAATGTTGTCTTCCCGGAGGGAGGCATTAACCACCACCTTTACCCACTCAGCCAATCCCCCTCTGGGCAGGGGTCTAGGATGCATGTGGTCGGTCTCATTCCTCCAAGTACTGTATCTTGTCCACATCCTCGGGTTTCACCAATTGAAATTAATCCATCAAAATCGGACAAGCAGGTGCTCCAGCTACATCCTCAGAGACTGCCGTTAACATGGTGTCCAGGCCAGAATGGATCAAGGTGACTTTATCCGTGAAGAACTGAGCAAATGCTTCACAGCGGGCTACTGAGTTGTCAGGGCTCTCATCCTGGACGGTGGGATGCAATAGGCCTCTAACAACTCGAAACAGCTCCGCTGGACGGTTCTTTGTGGATGCAATATTGGCTGCCAGAAAGGATTTCTTTGCAGCCTTTATTGCCGCACCATATGCCCTTAGAAAGGCATTCGGATCCCATAGCCAATTGCTGCTCTACTGTACCCGCTGTCCTGCCGCTAGCATGCTACTGTACCGCAGCTTGGCCTGCAACTTGTTTTATTCGGGGGGTTTGAAATTGTTTTTAATGTATTTTAATGTATTTTATGTGTTTTATGTTTTTATTCTGCCATTCTTGTTAACCGCTCTGGGCTCCAGAGAGAGCGGTATATCAAGTCGAACCTAATAAATAAATAAATAAATAAATAGGCATTAAGGCGTGTTCGATTTGGCCTGCTCGGATCCGAACGCCACACGCTCTCTAGGTCCCTCTTCCTTCGCTTCATTGCTGCCAACTCCTTGGCTACTTGAGAGGGGCCGTTCCAGAGCAATCGTGTCTATTGCCCTAATCATCTCCCCATTCCAGAGAGTGACCAGAGCATCAACAGGATCACCTACCAAGGTGGCGGGAAATTCCCCAAGAGCCATCAGGAATCCATCAGAATCCATAAGCCTACTAGGGCGGACCATCTTAATTGGTCTTCCACCCCTGCAGAGGTTGGAGGGTGCGGAAAGTCTAAACCTGATCAGATGATGGTCGGTCCATGACAACGGAGCAATGGTCAGCTCCTCCACACCGCCATCGTTCTCCCATCCCTGACAGAAAACCAAGTCTAAGGTGTGGCCAGCACAGTGGGTAGGGCCAGATACCTGTTGGAACAGCCCCATGGTCTCAAAAACTGTGCAAAGGTACTTAAAGTAAACAATAATCCTGTAGACAGGAGAAGGTATCCCACTGAGTTCAATGAGGCACACCACAATGTCCAATTGGTGGTAAAAATAATTGTATTGAATTCTCAATAAATGAAAAACAGTGGTTTATTGACAGCCCCATGGTCGCCATTGTTGACATGAAGTCCTGAGCCATTCCTGAAAGGGTGGACTCCGCATGTATATTGAAGTCTCCCAGCACTAAGAGCCGTTGGGACTCCAACACCAGGCTCGAGACCACCCCGGCTAGCTCAGGTAGGTAGACTGTAGTGCAGCGGGATGGACAGTACACTAACAAAATCCCTATTCTGTCCCGGTCACCTACCCTCAGGTGGACACATTCGAAATTGGCTGAGTAATGGGACATCTGGTCAGGGGGATGGAATCCTTATAGACCACCGCAACCCTGCCTCCTTGCCCTCCGGATCTCGGCTGGTGCTGCACGGAGAAGCCTGGTGGACAAAGCTGGGTCAGATTTACACCTCCAGCCTCATCCAGCCAGGTCTCTGTTATGCACGCCAGATCTGCCCGTTCATCCAGAATTAAGTCCTGGATGATTGCTGTTTTACAGTTGACAGATCTGGCATTCAACAGCACCATCCTTAATCCAGAGGGACCGCCATCCTGGGTACCCAGACTTACCGTGTCAGGAGGCCGATTTGGAACTACTAGTGTTCTAACGTCGACCCTAGGCCGAATTAAAGGTCTCCTTTTCCCGCATCTCACGCTCCCCTCTATTACTTCTATTGGGGCCCCTCAGACAATGGAACTCCCCCCTCCCTCATCGTACTCAATGCTCACATTTCCTGTCCCAGGCTTAGCACTAAATGCATGATTTGATGGTGATTCATATTATCGGTTGTATGATGAGATAATAGGATATGTAATCCTTAATATCCACAGTTGCAGAGAATCAAAACTTCCAGCAGAAAATAGCTAATGGATAAGTGAGTGAGTAGCAAAAAGAATAAAGCTTGGCTTCTTGTCAAAAACAGGCACAAAACTTTATTTACAAAAATAGTTGCAAGCAAACAAAAAACAGCAACATGCTTTTAGATAAGCAGTCTGTGTGGAAGAAGAAAACAAACATAAAACGTAGTTTTCCTTCAGTACATCCCCGGAGTCAAACACACTCTTCAGCAACAAGCTATAAACGGCTTCTGTGTTAATTTACACAAGAACAGTACTGCAGCTTTCAGCATTCCTGTCAGCTATCACAAGTTTGAAGTACAGCAAACAACTAGTGAATCATATACAGAATACTTGCTGAAGTCGATACAGTTGCTCCAAATGAAGGATTTTGATCCTCAAACAAACACTTGTCCTTTGGCATAGCTTTGCCTGGCTCCGTCTCACTTACATATCTGGTCTTGAAGCTCAGATTATTGAAACAACAACACGCCAGGAACAAACCTCTTTACAGCCAGGACACAGAAAATATTTGAGGTCTTTGAAAGCATTTGAAAACATTCTCCAAAGTAACCTTGAGTCTTTTCTTGTGGCTTCTGCGGCTCTTCCAAAAACTATCCCTGAGCCAGCCAACCCAAATTGTTACACTGGAGATTTATACACAATCAGTTGCTCCGCCCCTCCTAGAGCCAGGTAAACGCAGCTGCAGCTATTCAAACACTCCAACGATAGCTTTACTCCCAACACATAAACTAAAAGAACAGATACTCAAACCCCAAACTCTTGTTTGATATCTTTATATTCTAACACATATGACAATAGTTCCCCCCTCCCTTCAGATCCCACCCCTTCCCTGCAGATTCTGGACTGCTCCAGCCCTCCCTGAGCCTCCCTGTCACTTCTCTCAATCTAGTTAGATATGAATGCCATATAAGAGGAAATGGAACAGCTAGGATAAAACACCCTTTCAAAACAGGCCCCCATCCAGAAAAAACTTGTAACATGGCACTCTATCTAATCCTCATCCCTATGATCCCATGTCAGTTTTGAAAAAAATGAATTTGAAAATAATGAGGCATCATTTATGTCATTTTACTTCCTTTTATTTCTGATTCTCATTTTGCTGGATGCCTTCTTCTTACATGGCCCCTGTGATATCCACACCTGTGGTATCTCCTGCATCCACACAGCTGTTTCGGATTCTATTGAAAAGCTTTTGTTCAACAAGGACTCCAGCCCCACCCATCCCCACCAGTAATAAATCCAGGCAGTGGGGCTTGAGGCCTTCATTTCTTTCATCCATGAAAGTAGCAACATCGGTAGTCTCTTTATTCCTCATTGCAGTTACTTTGACTTGACGAGGACTCCTTCCTCAATTACAGTAATTGAATTTCCCTTTCAACTTGTTTGTCAGTTTGCTCCAGTATGGCAGCCTCTTCGGCCTTAAAATGTATGGCTTCTGGGAGAAGTTGCCTCAGGGCAACGCCCACCACCTTTGTTTTTACTGCCGGCGGGGGGACCAGACCAACCTGGCACTGCGCCCTGGGAGGCACAGGCTGATGTATTATTTGACCTGTGTTCTGGGGCAACTAGGGATTTACATTCTCTTTCCTCAACTCCCCTCCCTCAGACCGGAGGAAAGAAGATGGCAAAACAGCCTACCACCCCTCTGGCAGACATCCTGGAGGGATGGGGGTGGAGCCGACACCAGCAAATGCTGCCATGAAACCAAGTGGTTTCCACTCTGGAGCTGATGCAGAGTGGAGCTTCCCCTTCCGGAAGGGAGTGCACAGTCCTTAGACCCACCTATTATTTCCCCACTGCATTTGCCTCAGCTGGCAGGGGACACACCAGTCCCTGCCATGCTCCTGCCTCCCTCTGGAGAGGGTAAGGCTTCAGCAGTCAAACTGCCTGCTCGAGCGATGGCTTGCCAGGACACGGGCTCAGCCCCTGGAGTATGAACCTCTGGAGTGACCCTCTGGCTGTTCTACACAGCTCTTCACCGTCTGGTTTCTCTAGCGTTGGCCCAATCTGTGAGTACAGCTCCCTTTGCCCCTTCCTGGGCAACTTGGCCTGTTTCCATCATATTTTCCTCAGAATGTTCCTCAAAATTTTGGAGGTCTTATTTCTCAATCCCACCAAGTAGGCAGCTTCAATGCCTCATAGGCATTATTACGCCTCTATGGGGACTATTTGGTACTGCATCGTGGACTTGGTTACCTTTTACCTGCATTCTTTTGTCCTCAACCATGTGGACTTGGTGGGAGGGACTGTTTGATGCCAAGATGACGTCACCAGCTTAAGCCCTCCCCTTTCTGAGGGACAGGACTTCCTCTCTTCGGCCATTTCAGCAAAGAAGCCACATGGACGTGGATGGAAATCCATTCAGGCTGAGACAAAGCACCTTTGTCCACCTACAAAGCCAACCTGAAGCTTTCAGCCAAAGACTACAGTAAATAGGAAGGTCTACCTTCACACAGAGACTGCAATCTTTGGGGTACCAGCGGACTTTGCGAGCCAAGGTACCATTGAAGGCCACAAAGAAACCCTGATCGAAGAAAGCACCATCACTCTGCAAACAAAGAGGCAAGTGATCATTCCCTTTTTCAAGGACCTTTCTTAGCAACCAACTAAGTGTTTTTAGGCTACCAGTTGTTTTTCACTGGTTGTTTTTCAATAAATAAACCTGTATGAGTTCACTATTTTAAGTCTAGAACTCATTTCTCATAGACTTTCAGGTTTTTTGTGTATGGGAAGGCTTTCCTCTGCCTCCAGGGCCCAAAGCTTTCATTTCCTTCTCGCAAAAGCCACCTTTTACAGGCCCTAAAGGCAGAAGAGGCATCTCATTTATTAGACAATGACTCTGATATTGACTCTGACTCTTCTGAGGAACAGGGCATTCCTTTGATGCAAGAAGACCATCTTTATTTGCTTCACTAATTTTGGGTATGGCTCACTCTCTTCAGCTGCCTATTGTATCCTCAGCCGATGTTCCAGTTAAGGATCTACTTTTTTCTGCTGACCAACAGCATGAGAAATCCCCAGCACTGTGCTCCAGGCACTCCATTACTTGTTGAAACTTGCAAAAACCTTAGAGGGCTAAATGCATATATCGCATATTGCAATTTTCAAATGGTGATGCTATCAACCATCCTCCCATTCCTGCCCAACAATGCTTGGTTCGTGAGCATCGATCTTAAATATGCTTATTTCCATGTGGTGATTAGGCCACAAGATCATAGATTTTTGTCAATTTTTTTACTAATGATCAGGCTTTTCCTTTTCAAGTACTCCCTTTAGCATCTCCACAGCTCCTAGGATATTTACAAAGATGATGGCAGTAGCAGCAGCTCTTCTTAGGGTGCACAGTGAAGTGTCTATCCCTAGATTGATGACTGGTTATTTGTGGTATGGACCTCTGAGCAGTTGCAAAGCAAGATTCAGTTTACCATGTCATTATTACAGAGTCTGGGTTTGATTATCAACAAGAAGAAATCCCACCTTCAATCAACACAAACTATCGAGTTCATTGGCACCATGTTGAATTCTCAACACGCCAGATGACAGGTTTTGAAACCTCACATCTGCTCCAGGGACATCCAATGCCTTTTGGGGCACATGGTATCCACTACAGTCCCTTTTGCCCAGCTACATCACCGACCACTCCAGAGTTGGTTTCTCTGGACATCTCATCCCTTGCACAACAGTCCCAACTGTGTGGTCATTCCCCTTGCCATCCGTCAGTCTCTCAACTGGTGGACTCATCAATCCAAACTGTGTGTCAGAGTTCCGTTCCCCGAGGCCTTCAATGGTATTGGAAACGAATTGTCCCTTCATCCCTCCCAGGCTCAGACACACTTTCGCAGTTGAACCCCCCCCCCCTTATGGATTTGTTTGCCTCTCCCTCTAAGATGAAGTGCCAATTTTTAGGGGCACATCTTCATTGCCATCAGAAGGCAATATGTTTGGGAGATTTCCACTGTAATCCTGAAGAGGCAGATCAGTTGGTGGTACAAAATAAGACAAATGCAACTACATAGATCACCAGTCATATGCCTACTAGAACAAGAAAACCACAAAGAGCAGACTTAGCCATATTCTCAGCAGGCTAGTGTGGTGAAGCTAAGTTCAAATCAACCGGCTGGACAGGGTGGACCCTCTCTTAAAGATCCCACCGCTGCCGCCAATATGTGACCACTCCACTTCTTGACCGGCCTCAGACTGGACAATCTTTCTATGTCCACACTGCTGACCTCCAATCCAAGGAAACCTCGAAGTTACCTCAGCAACTTCACGTTTATTGGCAGGGTACTGTCTCACCCCTTCACCATTTAACTGACTGGAGTTTTAAAACTTCTCAGTGACCACTTGACCACACTGCCACCATTTATCCGGCTGACCACTGACTTTGAGGGCCACCACCAATAAAAAGAATCAGGAGAGGTGTTTTCCTTTTAAGATGCAAACAATTTATTTTGACACAAATGGGTACAATCTTGGTTGGTTTCAAACTTCCTTAGAGGCACAACTTTTCTGTTACATAACACAATGGGGACCTATTATAGGGTTTCCACTAAACCTCTATAAACCCCTGCAACTTTAACTAGGGTCTCTATACCTTTAACTGGACTGCTCACTAGCAGACCTTAAGACACACACTAACACTGGACCGTTCTCTTTCAGTCCTTAGGACACTCTAAACTAGAACATAACTCCTCCCCCTCTCATTTGGCAGTTGGCTTCCCGCTCTTTTCCAACTGTAGAATTCAAACCTGAACATTCTACTAGCCTCTAGCCCTGGTTGCCATGGCGACAGCTCTTCTAAGCTTCTGCCATGCCTCCCTTCTGTTTCACCCACAGACACAAACCATAGAACATTCAAAACAACATACATTTTAACACATGTCACACAACATTTACACACAAATAATCAACATCATTACAGCTAGGTCTAGCACCCCAAGAGTTAATAAATTCAGGGGCAAAAATGTGTTCAATTGTATACCAAAGAGCTCTCAACATTGCTGCACAAAGTGATCTAATGACCATAGCGGAAGCTAGAGCCCCTCCATACCTGGCTAAATTTAAGTGTAATGTGGGCATGGAAGCTTATCTTTCCTTTATGCTACCACTGCATATCAGAAAACTCGATTCAAGCAGCTAGATAAAACTAGATTCGAGCAGCTAGACATTAAGTTCAAGCTGGGGCAATATCAGAAAATTCGCTTTTGAGGAGAACCTGCGGGTGTTGTGAGGTAGAGCTGGAGGCAGAAGTAGAGTACTCAGAACATTTCTTTCTAATATGCCCCTATTACAACAGGATCCGACTGTACTATTTAGAACCTCTTTTGGAGAACTATACTCACTTAGAGAATAAGGAAAAAATGCACATTCTCCTACAGGGTTCAGCTAAAAGTCTATCCTAAAACTGACCCTTTTTACGCAAAAGCGTTGGCCATCCACGAGAAGATGAAAGCAGAGATTGTGACATCACCGCCATCATTGTAATTTAATATAGATATGCTTTCTAGTTCTACTTATCCTTGCCCCCTCTCAATCTCTATTTCAAGTAATTAATTTTTAATCTTTTAAACAAGAAGATTTGCAGATAGGAATGGGATTGGCATGTTGGTATGTCAGTATGTTTTATATTCACATTGGCATTTATTGTATGTATGGGTAAGTGTGTATGCTATGTATGATTTGATATGGTGAAAAGACCCACACACCCACCCACCCACACACACACACTGCTCCCAGTGTTATCCAGAGTGGTTTCTCATCTTCGGGCAGAACAAGTCAACTGCATTTTGATCATACCATGGTGGCCCCGCCAACCATGGTTGGCCACTCTTCTCCCACTGGAAGGTGACAACTACTGTACGTTCAATTGCCACTCAGACCAGACGTACTGATCTCAGGCAACACCACAGTCCCATATTCCCAAATCATGCATCTATGGTTGATGGTGTGGCAAATTCAACCTCAGCCCTCTCTCAGCCAGTAAGGAACATTTTGGATCTTGCCCTTAGGCCTACCGCCAAACATTCCTATATCTGCAAGTGGGGTCGATTTTCCACCTTTGCCCAAAAGCACAGAGTTCATCCTTTGTCTGCACCCACTCCTGTGTTGCTCCAGTTTTTACTTTCTTTATCTGACTTGGGACTGTCATTGTCATCTCTTGTGGCCATAGCTTCGTTTAGGAGAGAACACTCTTTTCCTTCTCTTTTTTCTGATCCCCCCCGAGAGAAAGTTTTTGCAGGGGTTCAGAAATTTCCAGCCACAGGTACGTCCCGTGCCTCCCTCCTGGAAACTAGAAGTTGTCCTTTCGGTCCTTACATGGCCACCTTTTGAACCAATGGCCACTTCGGATATATCCCACCTGTCCTGGAAAACTGCCTTTTTAGTGGCTATCACTTCTGCTCGCCATGTTAGTGAGCTCACAGCCCTCAAAATCGATGACCCCTACCTCAAATTTCATTAGGATAAGGTTGTGTTTCAGACAGACATTTCTTTTTTTGCCTAAGGCAGCATCTCAGTTTCACATGTTTCAGGACATTATTCTTCCAACTTTATTTCAAAATTCCTCTACACCTTTGGGTTCGCTGGTTGAGGGCGAACAAATTGAAACTTAATCCAGACAAGACAGAGGTACTCTTCGTCAATCACAAGGCCAAACAGGGCATAGGGTTACAGCCTGTGCTTGACGGGGTTACACTCCCCCTGAAGGCGCAGGTTCGCAGTTTAGGAGTGATCCTGGACTCATCGCTGAGCCTGGAGCCCCAGGTCTACCGAGAGACCTGGCCGGGAGAGCTTTTGCACAGTTAAAGCTTCTGCGCCAGTTGCGCCCGTACCTTGGGAAGTCTGACTTGGCCACGGTAATCCATGCTCTGGTTATATCTCGAATAGACTATTGCAACGCTCTCTACATGGAGTTGCCTCTGAAGACTGTTCGGAAACTGCAATTAGTCCAACGCTCGGGAGCCAAATTACTAACAGGAGCTGTGTACAGGGAGCATACAACTCCACTGGCTGCCAATTAGTTTCCGAGCACAATTCAAAGTACTGGTCTAACCTACAAAACCCTATACGGTTCCGGCCCAGTTTACTTGTCCGAACGAATTCTCCCCTATGAACCATCAAGGACATTAAGATCCTCCGGAGAGGCCCTGCTCTCGATCCCGCCATCTTTGCAAGCGCGTCTGGTGGGGACGAGAGACAGGGCCTTCTCTGTTGTGGCCCCTCGGCTGTGGAACTCCCTACCAAGCGATGTTAGATCTGCCCCCTTCGTGTTGTCCAACAAAAACAGAGCATGGGTTGCATAAACGTTATACTATTACACAGAGGCAATATATCAGATATCAAAATAATATTATTATTAAAGACAAAAAAGGACTATACCCGTTTCCACATACAGAACCACAATGCATATCACAGAGCCGTATTATACGGATATAGTCTCACATGGCCAATATCGGCATCATCAGTTCCGACTGATGAACTGATGATGCCGATATTGGCCATGTGAGACTATATCCGTATAATACGGCTCTGTGATATGCATTGTGGTTCTGTATGTGGAAACTGGTATAGTCCCTTTTTGTCTTTAATAATAATATTATTTTGATTTCTGATATATTGCCTCTGTGTAATAGTATAACCCCTCCCTGTTGTCCTTCAGGAGGCGGGTGAAGACTTGGATGTGGAACGAGGCCTTCCCAGAATCTTCCCACATTTCAATCTGAAATGGGTGACCACTTTTATAGACCGAGTTGAATGTGGTTTTAATGGCAATGTGGGTTTTATGTATTTTAATATGCTGTTTTAAGATGTTTTAAATTTGTATGGCATTGAATTTTGCTGTAAGCCGGTCTGAGTCCCTCCACGGAGGTGAGAAGGTTGGGGTACAAAAAAAATTAAATAAATAAATAAATAATATCTCCTCAATGTACCCAGAACACTTACATTTTATGTACATTGCACAGCTCAATTGCAAAAGTCACCAAGACTTTTGGTTAAATACCATAAGGATGCCATGGGCCTTCTTGGTATCTGCTCAGAGACTGGCAGCTTGAATAGTTTCAACTATCTGCTTGGCATATCAGATGGCAGGACTGGACTTGCCTGTTCAAATCAAGCCCCACTGCCTGCCTTTATTACTGGGCGGGGATGGGGAAGGGGTCCTAATCGAACAAAAGCTTTTCAACAGAATCCAAAACAGCTGCATGGACACAGGTGCAAACTAGGAGCGGTAACCTAGACCCCTTTCACACAGCTGAATAAAATCCCACATTATCTGCTATGAACTGGAATATATAGCAGTGTGGACTCAGATAACCAAATTCAAAGCAGATATTGTGGATTATATGGCTGTGTGGAAGTCCCCCCTAGTCTGAAATGACCTAGTCCGGTAGTGGCTCTCAAAGGTCTCATTTTATTATTATTTATTTATTATTTCAAACTTATATACCACCATTCCCAATGGCTCATAGTGGTTCATATATATATATATATATATATATATATATATATATATATATATATATGGGAAAGAACTCCAACGTTTCATTTCTCATCATTTCATTTTTATTGTTTAATTTCATTCCTAGTCCCCCTTTGGAAAATTGACTTTACAGTAAAAATAGTTTTATTTTAAAAGCAAATAAACAAGACATCCAGGACTAGCCAGAATGTAATGCTTAGAAAAAGTTTTTCTGCACGAGGCAGAGGTTAAAATGATGCCTCCTTCCAATTCCACATATGGATTATGGTGTTTGTTGGATCTTGTATCAGCACTGTCAGTTGAACAGTGTCTTCCATTACATCAAAACACAGTATGTTTTCTTATAGTAGAAGATACATTAGATGTAATCTATAGCTTGGTCCTCCAACATCTGAATGATACCCCACCAACAGCTGGCCTCACTTTTCCTAATGATGAGGGTCACCTCTGGCCACAATTTCTTTGAAACAGTTGCTTTTAAATTGAAACTGTGTTTACCACCAGGTCATAATGATGTTTTCTTTCCTAGATAATCCAGCTCTGTTCTGGTTCTCCCGACACATATCCCTCTGGGGAAGTATATCATTTAATTTGGCTGTTTTCATCAATCTAGCAGTTGCTCTTTTCTATCCATTTGGAGATGATGGAGATGAAGGTAAGTAGTTTCATTTGACTCATTACCAGGAACAATAAAATACAAGAAAATAGCATGAAACTGTATTTCAGGAAAATCTTTAAAACAAATACATGTCAGCTGTACAAGAAGGGTTCTTAGTAGAATTTTCTGGCTTGGAAATAACACAGAGAAGGCCCCTGTCTCTTGCAGTCTTCCTGTCTCATGCAGTCTGATCAATGTTAAGCAAGACGGAGCAATACTGAACACACAGGACATAAAGAAATGAGAGAGTTTTAAAAGCCCCATGCTTGCGCAGGACTTGACCATTAAACAATAAAAGTAATTTAATGATCTTATCTTGTCCCTGAAAATGAACTGTGGCAGAAAGTGCTGCTGAACGAGAATTAGTGTTAATATTCACTCAGTGTAATTCTGAACAAAGATATTTGCTCTAATGGTTAAGAAAGGTTCTGACTCATTCTGTAAGTTGTTCTGATTAAAGAAATTAAATTTGTGGTATCTGGTCAGGAGATAACCAAGATGACTGTGTTGTTGAACTCACAACAACCCAAGATGACTGTATTTTGCGTATGTAAGAATGTAAAGAAATGCTTAAATTTGAAAGATGTTAGTTTAAAATATAGGAATAGAAGAGCCAAGGAAGATGGAGATATGGTTGAGTATCACTTATCTGAAATGCTTAGGACCAAAAGATGGAACCAAAGTCTAAACATAAAATTTATTTATGCTTCTTATGCACCTCATATACTTAGCTGCAAAACAATTTTAATACAAATATTTTATCAAGAAAGGTGTCCCTTTCTCAACCATCCACCTGAACTGTTTAATGAGGGGATCTACAACCCCTGAATCCAGTTACAGATGAGAAAAAAACTTATTTAATTTGGGAATTCTCCTCTCCCTTTTCAAACCTTTCCCCTAGATTGGAAGACAATTCCAGTAGGTGCAAATTGAAAACAATATTTAAAATTAAAAAATGAACCCAGTTTGAAACAGGCAGTAAGCCTTCTTGAAGCCTTCTTGTACAATTAGTGAAAGATTATAGGCCGATTTTCCTCCTAAATGTAGATTACATTTTTTCCTAGTATCATAGCATCAAGATTAAAAGAAATCTTAAATGAAGGAATTGGGGAGGACCAAGCAGGTTTCCTACCCAAACACCACATAAAATATAACATTATTATTATTATTTACAACATTTCTACCCCGCTCTTCTCAACCTCCACAGGGGGACTCAGAGCGGCTAACAATGGCAACAATTTGATGCCGCAAATAATTACATTATAACAGCAAGATAAAATCATACAATGCAATAGATTAAAAACAACATTAAGTAAACATAAGAATTATTTTGAATGTAATCGTGTACTACGAAAAGAACAACCAGAAAGAAGTAGCCTTATTATTTCTAGATGCAGAAAAGGCGTTTGACAACATTAACTGGCACTTCATAATGACTATTATAAAAGAAATGGATGTTTCTATTTTACCAACACAATACAATCAATATATTCGAAACAAACAGCCAAAATTATAATAAATGGGCAAGAATCAACGAACATCAAGATAAGTAAGGAGACGAGACAGGGTTGCCCCCTTTCCTCCCTATTGATTATTCTGCCACTAGAGATACTACTAACAAATATAAGGAGAAACAATGAGCTGAAAGGCCTAAGAACAAAGAAACATAGCTATAAGGTATGTGTGTTTGCAGACAACATAGTTTGCATTATAGAAGAACCTTTAGAACATATAAGCAAATGGTGGGAAGAAATCAAGTCTTTTGGTGAGGTGGTGAGATATAAAATTAATAAAGATAAAACACAAATAAGAAGTAAAAAAATATCATCAGAAAGAAAACAGAACTACAAAAATATAGGAATTAAGATCGCTACAAAGGTAAAATACCTAGGGGTAATAATTACATCCAGTAATGCACAATAAATAATAATAAATAAATATGATTAAAATGGTCTGAAATTAAGGGCAAATTGAGAAGATGGGAGGCACTTAATCTTTCACTGTTAGGTAAAATAGCAGCAGTGAAAATTAACATTTTGCCCCAGGTCCTTTATTTATTTCAGACTCTACTGATAATAAGAACAAAGGTAACATTTACAAAGAGGCAAAAAAAGAAAAGAAAAATTATTTGGATGGTGAAAAAATCTAGAATTAATTTAAAATTTTTAATTGATGACAAAAGAAGAGGAAGTTTAGGAATGCCGGACTTCCAGTTATATTATGATGCTTCGGTACTGACCTGGATAAGGGACTGGATATTACTAAGAAAAAAGAAAATACTAGCCTTAGAGGGACAGGATCTAATGAAAGGTTGGCACAGTTACTTAAGGAAATGAAAGTCTAAAATAAAGAAGAGCTTCAAAAACCATTTCATAAGATCAGCCCTGATTCACACCTGGAACAAATAGATTTTATACTAAAACACCGTTATGGTTTTCTCCCAAAGAGGCAAACCATATGAGAGAATTACCAAGAGAAAACTGGCTAACATATAAACAGCTATTAAAGATCAACAAGCAAGGAATAACATTGAAAACACAAGAAGAAATAAAACTAATTGATCCAATACTGGCAAATTAAAGAAAGTTTCCAGACAGATAAATAGGAGGGCTTTGAAGTAGAAGAATTTTTGGGGGGATAAATTATTAAAATCAATATGAAGCTAATTAAAAGCCAACTATTACTATGGGAAACAGAACAAGAACAAGTAAAGAAGGTAATGATAACATGGGCAAGAAAGATAGGTCGATCAATAAATCTGGCAGAATGGGAGGAAATATGAAGAAATTGAAATACGCACACTCCACGGAACTTAAAGAAAACTAGTATAAGATGTTTTATAGATGGTACCTGACCCCGGAAAAATTGGCAAAATATAACAGAGGAAAAAATGATGTGAAATGCTGGAAATGTGAGAAGCATAAGGGTGATTTTATCCACATGTGGTGGAAATGTAAGAAAGTTAAAAGATACTGGCATCAGATTTTTTTTAAAAAAAACAGAAACAATCCTCCACCTGAGATTTGTATTAATGCCCGAGTATTTCTTACTCAGGATTACAGATTTCAAACTGGATAAAAACACAAACAAGATTTTTTTTCTATGTTACAACTGCAGCCAGAATAACCCTGGTGCATTTATGGAAAACACCAAAATTACCCACTATGGAAAAATGGATATGAATATGGAACTCCTCACTCAAAAACTTGCACAAAACAACTTACAAAACCAGGGAACAGACTGGGGAAAATTTATGGACTTTTCAGAAAAGGAAAATACAGGAATTTATATAAAAAAAGAATTAAAAGAAACTCAAGGACCTATAAAAATAAGAAACCCACACCACAAGGCCTAAAAGAGCTTAAAACAGAGATGGTTCTTCAGCAAGGTTGAACCTGGAAGTAAATTCTCTCTGAAATTCAAATATACTCTTCTTTAACTTATTTTCTTCCCTCTTTTTCTTTCCCTTTTCTTTTTTCTCCCCCTACTTCCAAAATTTCCTACTTTTCTCTGAATACAATATTTCCTCAGTTTCAATTTAACTTTCTTTAATTTTTTCTTTCTTTTAAACCTAATTTGCAATAAAAATAATTTACCAAAAAAAGGAAGTAGGAAGAATGTCAGTCTAACTCACAGAACTGGAAGCAGCCACTGAGAAGGCTTTCTTCTGTGGTTGGCAGGAGATCATGTGGTCCATGGGGTGCATTTTAACACCTACCCCAATCTTTCTAATAAGTTCCACCCTTTGGAACACACACAGTAGCTTTGAAATGCCCTGCAAAGTAGGCCACAAAAGCTCCTGGGAGGAGAAGACACAACAAATCCCTTGAACAAAGGATGGGGGCAGTCATCTTTTTAATGAGAAAATTCAAAGGAAGGAAAGTACAATCACTATTATCCGGGTTATTCCATCTGCTGTAGATGCCATAATTAGCTGCTGTGCTTTTTAGCCATTACAAAAAGCTACATAGCATTACTAGTATGGTGTTGAAAGGCACTAATAACTTAATAAAACCGTAAGTGCTTCTTTTTAAAGAAGATAAAGACTTGTGTTTTAATTGAAAATTTGCAGAGATGAAGGGCAAAATAAATATTATCATCATTATTAAAATATATAATAATACATTTATTAGTCCCCCACCTCTCTTCAAGGTGGGGCACATCACAGTTCAAACACATAAAGACGTAGTGTTGTGATGCAGAGACCAAGGAAGCCAGACCCAGGAGTAAAAAGAGATAACAAAAGGTTTATTGAACAATAACTGGAAAAAGGACGAACAAAAAAATAGCCAACTCGGCGCAAAAACCCTCGAAAATCCCAGGAAAGAGTCCCACAAAATAAAGCAACAAAACAGCCCAAAACAAACACCAGACGTCCGTCTGCGAAGTCCGAAGGGAGAATCCAGAAGAGTAGTCATGAATCCGGTCCAGAAATCCAAAGCAGGAGAAAGGCAGATGAAAAGTAGACCATCCAAGGCAATCAGGAGCTGAGTATACATGAATAGCACAAATCATAGCCCCCATAAAACACAATGCCAGCCTCCCTCCATTTCATACAATACCAGGTTCTGTAGCAGGAACTCATGTAAACTCAGCGGAGACCAAGCCCCACCTCAAGGACACACAGCAGGTAACTAAACAGAAAAGCATACATTGAATTCCAAACCCCCCACCTTTGCCCAAACATCAGCTAGAGCTGCCACAGCAGCTCACCCCAAGAACAAAGTGGAGAAATAGCCCATAACTCACGAGTATCAGGAAATAGGAACAAGGCACTTGATATCAGGAACACAGGAGAGTCAGAGACAAGAACCAGACATCAACTCTTTGACCTCCGCAAAGGCAGCCCCAAAACCCCATTTCTTATACATCACTTAAACATCACTGTCTTCTGAAGACTCTCCTTGATCATGAGCACCAGCTGCTGCATTTCCCACAGCTGCTGTGCTCTGTGTTTGCCTCCACTCTTGCCAACGCTGTTGAATACTCAGAGTGTCCCAATCTGTTTCTGAACCCCCAGAAGGCCAGTATAAATCACTGTCAAAGCCACAGAAGGTGTCAGAATTAGACTCTTCGTTACACACATCCCTTACTTCCTGAACCAATGTTGAGTCTACATCTGTATCACTTTCCTCTGACCCCATTTCTTCTTCCCCAGAAAAACCTTGGAAAGTGTCTGAATCAGAAGGTGCTCTAAGTATCTGTCGGATCCTTTTTCTCTGTTCCAATCCTTCCATGCTAGAATCACTAGCAGCCCTTTTCCTTCCGGCTGCAGACTCTTGATCACCCAGAGCCTCACCCCATTCCATACTATTGCTTGATGCTATTGATCCAGCATCTTCCCCAATACTACTAGTAGTAGTAGCTGAAGGCTCAATCACAACACGTAGACCATTCACATATATATTAAAACACATTAAAATAATTGGTACTAATAAAGTGTAAGTTTAAATTCGTACATTAAAATTGACAATAAAATAAATATTATCTACAATACTACATTTTATTGGTTCCCCACTTCTCCTTCAGGTGGGGTATATCACAGTTCAAACACATAAAGACATAGACCACACATAATGCTATGGGTCATATTTAGATTGAGTCTCTTATTAGAACTGAACTATCCAGGATTCTTTTTATTCTTCTTCTTTTTTAATTGAGAATGCTCTATTCCACGAATATGTTTAGACTTATACACTGTGATGCTTGCATATTCTGCAGGATCTTTTTGCTCCTGTCATATGTTCAGTTTGCTTTCCCCCCCAACTCACTGCAGCTGACCGGCTATTTTGCTTCTGTCATGAGCTCTTGCGATTGCAGAAGTCCACTAACCGATAGCGTTCACGGAATGATTAGGTCAAACCCAGAACCTAAAACACATGCACATGTCTTGACAAAGAAGGAGCAAAAAGAAAACAAACGAACTCCAGCCCCACTTCTAGCCTAGCAGTAGTTTATTTCTTTCATGAGGTCAAGAACCTACCCCACAAGCTTTGTGGTATTTTACTAACCACATCACCATCCATGTTCACAAAGTTCTAATTATATTAAATAGGGCTTGAGAGCTGGATGAAGTACAGAGTGTGGCACTATGGCTGCAATGGCAGCTGTATTTATTATGAGTTCTTGGGTTCTTCGACAACCATGCAAAATAATTTAGCTTAGGTTTCAGAGAGGCTTTTAAAAAAGAACATTTTAAGAGTAAGTCAGGGAGTGCTGTGATTTTTAGCTTTGAATATGTTTTAATGAATTTAAACTGTGAATTTTAAGCAACCTGCGAATTTCCGGCCTTCCGGAAAGCCTGTAAAACTGTGCTCTTTAGACAGGCTATTGACCTCTAATTCTTGGTCGGTTGACTAATACTGTTTTGTGGGATTATTGGGAAATGGGGTTTTTATATTGTCATTCACTGTTTTATGGTTGTGATCTTATGTGTTGTAAACCACCCTGAGCCATCCGGAATGGACGATATACAAATTTAAATAATAAATAAATAAATAAAAAATAATGCTATGTTTAATTCTGTTTTAATGTTTGCCTATTTGTATATTTTAAATGATGTGCTCATATTTTTAATTGTAAGCCACTTTGAGTCTCCTTTGGGAAAGATAAAGCAGGTATAAATAAACTAATAATAATAATAGGCTGCAAGCTGGAAAAGAGAAAGTACACCTGTCCCCTAAGGTCAAAGCAGAGGATAAAACTCTGAATAACCACAAAAACAACGTAAAAACCGGATCAGCCAAACCTCCTTTCTGACTTGCTCTCTTTATATATTCAGATATTTATTTATTTTTACTAGAGAAATGGGGCTTTCAGATATGCAACTTGCACATTGCTGCAGCTTGAAGGGTTTCTTTTGCACATTTCAACCACATTAAAGCCTTGGGGAAAGAGGTTTCTTTTAAAAGTACGTTCAGTTTCTATTTTCTTTATGGATTGGAGGTGCTTGTGAGGATGGGTTCATAATTATTGATTATACGGAGGCTCGTCTTCAGCGGTATTCTTGATGATGGATGAGCTGTGACCTGGAAAGACCCCCCCCCCATCACCACCAGCATGTAGGCCAAGAAGAAAGGTCAGCTTCAGAGCCTCTCCGACTCTATCTGGATTCCGGCCAGCCTTGAAGACCTGGAGCTAGCGTTCGGGACCGGTACCCTGGACTACCTGAGCCACCCCTCCTGTTCATATTCCATGTTTTTAAACTGTTGTACATTGTTCACCTAGGGTTTTAACCAGCACCGCCGGTGGAGGCCAACAAATATTAAAGTATTATTATTATTATTTATTATTCCTCCCCACTTTAATCATCTGCTGAGCCAGTTTACCACTGGGAGTGTGTTTAATTGCCCAGGCAGACGGAGGAAGTTTTAATGAGGAGCACATGCTTCTCCTTGAAGTTGGATTCACTCCACTGGTGATGACTCACATGAACAGTCAGGTGAAAGCCACTTCTAGTCACATTACGAAATGAATTTATGATGAACCCATGACCTCGAGGTGGAAGACTTTATATCCCTTTACCAATCCCTCTAGTAATCCAGTTAAAGTTTAAACAGAGCACATTTGAAAGCTGCTTTTGCTTTTGTTTGTAGGTTTTAAAGCCATGGTAACAACACTCTTATTGTGAGCTATGACAAAACAGAGATGTAAGCACTTCCTAAGCAGTTGTTGTCCTTGTCATTGTTTATCTGAACAAACAAGTGGTATTTTCTAAAACGCATCGTGCTCAAAGCAATTCATGCACAAACATGAACACAGAAACCATAAACACAATTCTCTTCTTCTCCTTTCTATTTAAACTGGGTTTAGGTTATTACCTAGTTGTTGAAGAACAGGGAGATGCTGTTTAAATGCTTTTAAAATTTTTAAGTTAGTCTTTATTTAAACTTTCTGAATTGTTTATTAAACTATTATTAATTTTAGTTGTAAGCCTTTTTTTTGAATTGAGATTGTCAGTTGTCAGCCACCTTGGGTCTCTTATTGGGGAAAAGGCAGGATAGAAAGAAATAACATTATGTAACATGATTTTTGTTACTGGGTTATACTTATCATTTTCTAATTGGTTTTACCATAAAAACGTGGAAAAGGTTTATTAAACTGAAAAAACTTTGTTTGTGCAGACATAATTCAGAAGATTTTGCTATATCTCATCGAGTCTCAACCAATTCAACATAGTTTGTGGCAGCCACAAGTCAGGAGTGACTTGAGAAACTGCAAGTTCACTTCTGGTGTGAAAGAATTGGCCGTCTGCAAGGACGTTGCACAGGGGACGCCAGGATGTTTTGATGTTTTACCATCCTTGTGGGAGGCTTCTCTCATGTCCCTGCATGGGGAGCTGGAGCTGACAGAGGGAGCTCATCTGTGTTTTATCCACAGACCACTTTTCTCTCTTATCCCATTCTGGAGCTCATCTAACATCCAGGATATAAGGCCAATTTGGGTTATTATTATTATTATTATTTCAATTTTATATTCCGCTCCTTCCTGCAGGCTCGGGGCGGATGACAATAAAATAGATGGGCGGCATGTCACAGACAAGTAGACATGTGGCCCTACAATAAAAACTTAAAACATATTAAAAACACATTACGTCATATCACAGGTGTCGGATGACATACAGGCACGTTTCATAAACCGATATGCCTAATTAAAGGCTAGTTCAAAGAGGGCGGTCATGCAAGCCCTTCGGAAGGGGGCCAACTCCAGAATGGCCCGGGTACTGTCCGGGAGGGAGTTCCATAGCACCGGAGCTGCCACAGAAAAAGCTCTTTGTCTGGCTGTAGACAGATGGCAGGAGCGGATTGATGGTACCAATAGCAAATTCTGTTGATCTGAACGCAGTGATCTCGGGGGAGAATACGGGGTAAGGCGGTCGCTCAGGTACGCAGGCCCTAGGGTAGGCAACCGGCACCCACCCAGCCCAGGCCGACCAGGCCACAGGATCTCCATCTTCGACGGGTTCACCTTCAGCCAGCTGGCACGCAGCCAACCAGTCACGGCTTCAAGGCATAGATGGAAATAATCGGGTACGGTGTCCGGCCTGCCGTCCATTCTCAGCAGAAGCTGGGTGTCATCAGCGTACTGATAACACTCCAGACCAAAGTCGCGGGCCAGCTGGGCCAGGGGGCGCATACAAATGTTGAATAATAAGGGGGAGAGGATAGCCCCCTGGGGGACCCCACAGTTAAGTGGAAGTCTCCCGGAGACTTCCCCACCCCCCTCCACACATTGTCCCCGGTCACGGAGGAAGGAGGCCACCCATTTAAGGGCGGTCCCCCCGACCCCGGAACCGGCTAAACGGTGGGTCAACAGTGCGTGGTCTACGGTATCAAAAGCTGTTGTCAGATCTAACAGGACAAGCAGAGCTGATCCACCCCGGTCCAACTGGCGGCGAAGTTGGTCTGTAATGGCGACAAGCACGGTCTCTGTCCCATGCCCAATACGGAAGCCGGACTGGAAGGAATCAAGTCCAGCTGTGTCATCTAAGAACCGCTGCAGCTGATCCGCTGCTGCCCTCTCAATTACTTTGCCTAGGAAAGGCAAGTTGGAAACAGGCCTGTAATTGGAGGGAGCCGAAGGATCTAAATTCGGCTTCTTCAGCAGCGGTCTTACCATGGCCTCTTTTAATCCCCCTGGGAAGACTCCTTGCTCAAGGGAGCTATTTATGATCTTTCCCAGGGGGCCTCGTAGCCCCTCCCGGCAAGGTCTAATAAGCCAGGAGGGGCACGGGTCGAGGGAGCAGGTAGTTGGTCTAGCTGCAGCAAGTAACTCATCGACAGCTGCTGCGTCCAGTGGTTGGAAACGGGTGAAGGTGGGCCCGCCGAGTGGCGGCGGGGTCTCGAGTTCGCTAACTATATCAAGGTTGGCTGGAATGTCCCGGTGGAGAGTTGAAATCTTGTCAGCGAAATAGTTCTGGAAAACCTCAGCTGTTGGAGCCAAACCCCTATCATTTGGGACAGTTGGGATTGTTGTCAAAGACCGAATTATCTTAAAAAGTTGAGCTGGGCGTGAACTAGCCGACTCTATCAAGGAAGAATAGTAGGCCTTTTTCGCTTCCTTGATAGCTTGCTCATAAACCTCTTTAAATTGTGTATAAGCCGATTTCGATGCTCCGTCGCGGAGGCTCCGCCACACGTCCTCTAGCTGTCTCTTCCTCCGTTTCATCACCCGCAACTCCTCGCAAACCACGGTGAGCGGTTTCTATAGGGGATGAGAGAGCGCCTGGGGGCGATCTCGTCTAAGGCAGTGGAGAGACTGGCATTCCAGTATTCCACTTGTC
The DNA here is from genome assembly GCA_030556195.1 of Anolis apletophallus. Taxonomy (NCBI): domain Eukaryota; kingdom Metazoa; phylum Chordata; class Lepidosauria; order Squamata; family Anolidae; genus Anolis; species Anolis apletophallus. Next base: position 47,078,415 of record JARBWK010000009.1, on the reverse strand, counting down.
CATCGACCGAGTCGCTGGGGGGTTCCCATTCCTTTAGAGCATTCAGGAACCTAGTGGGTTCCATAAGTCTCTTCGGGCGAACCAGAATCGGTTTGGCACCCTTACCGGGAGGGGAGACCAGTTCCAATCGGACTTCCAGGACACTGTGATCCGACCATGGAACCTCCGTAGTGGAGGTTGGGATCACCTGAATTCCGGCAGCGAAGATCAGATCTAAGGTATGTCCAGCCTGGTGCGTGGGGCCGGTCTTACAGAGTGAGAGTCCTAGTGCCTCCATGGTAGACACTAGGTCCACAGCTGCTGTTGATGGGGAGGTGGTGTCGGCGTGGACATTTGATTTGATTTGATTTATTCGGCTTTTATGCCGCCACTGCCAAACAGGCTCGGGGCGGCTCACAACCAAAGGCAACAATATAAAAACAGATACAGCATAGAACACAAAAAATAAAAACATCATTAAAAATACAGAGTGCAGCATTTAAAACAATTAAAAACAGTTTAACACCATTAGCACGGCCTGGACATAGGTTATTCCCAGCCAGGGTGCAACCCACTAGGCCTGCACCTGAAAGGCGAGCCGGAAGAGGTGGGTTTTACACGCCCGCCTGAACGGGAGCAGGTCATGAATGGCCCGAGTAGCTGCTGGAAGGGCATTCCAAAGAGTCGGCGCAACGACCGAGAAGGCCCTTCGCCGGGTAGTTGTCCTTTTGGCCACTTTAGCGGAGGGTACAGCTAGGAGGTTGGTGTCCTCCGAGCGCAGTGATCTCGGGGGACAATATGGGGTGAGACGGTCCCTCAGGTACGCTGGCCCCAGGCCGTGTAAGGCCTTAAAGGTGAGAACCAGCACTTTGAAGGCAATCCGGTGCTCAATTGGCAGCCAGTGGCAACCTGCTGGCGTGCCAGACAGGAGCCGGGCGGCAGTGTTCTGCACTAGCCTGAGCTTCCGGGTTACCGACAGAGGCAGCCCAACGTAAAGAGTGTTACAGTAATCAAGCCTCGAGATGACCGTGGCTTGGATCACCGTGGCTAGGTCGGACCGGGACAAGTAGGGGGCCAGCCTCTTTGCCTGTCGGAGATGAAAGAAGGCGATCTTGCTGACCACAGAGACCTGAGTCTCCATGGTCAGCTGGGAGTCCAGATGGACACCCAGGCTCTTCACGGAAGACGATGGGAATAACGCCACACCGTCCAGGGTCGGAAGCTGGACATCCCCACCACCCAGCAACCCAGCCACAAGATCTCCGTCTTTGCCCGGATTCACCCTCAACCTACTGGCTCGCAGCCATCCAGTAACGGCTTCGAGGCAGCATTGGAAACAATCGGGGACGGAACCGGACCTGTCCTCCATCCTCAGAATGAGCTGAGTGTCATCAGCGTACTGATGGCACTCAAGCCCATAACTCCGCACCAGCTGTGCAAGCGGCTGCATGTAGATGTTGAATAATAGAGGGGAAAGAATGGCCCCCTGCGGAACTCCACAAACTAATGGGGATCCCTCGGAGACCACTCCGCCCCTCCTCACACGCTGAGACCGCTGGTGGAGGGCGACTCAGAAATAATAAAGTCAGTTCAGTTCAGTTCAGTTCAGGTCAGCCACTTGAGGACTGTCCCCCTCACTCCAGCCATGGCCAGGCGGTGGATCAAAAGATTGTGGTCGACCGTGTCAAACGCTGCCGTGAGGTCCAATAACACGAGCAGCACAGACCCGCCTTGGTCAAGCTGGCAGCGGACCATCTCCATCCCATGCCCCGAACGGAAGCCGGACTGGAAGGGGTCTAGCCATGTTGCATCATCTAAGAAGGACTGCAACTGCTCCTCTCAACTATCTTCCCCAGGTACGAAAGGTTCGACACTGGTCGGTAGTTGGAGGGAACCGCCAGATCTAAAGACGGTTTCTTCAGTAATGGAGCTACCACCGCCTCTTTTAAGCACTCTGGAAACACTCCTTGCTCAAGGGAGCTATTAACGATATTCAACAGAGGCCCATGTAACCCCTCCAGGCAAGATCTAACCAGCCAGGAGGGGCACGGGTCGAGGGAGCAGGTGGTAGACCTGGTTGCAGCCACAATCTTATCAACAGCATCTGCGTCCAGTGGCCGAAACCGGTCGAGGGTGGGCCCGGCGGAGGGCCACGGGGTCTCGAGCTCCCTTACTGTATCAACCGTGGCAGGGAGGTCCCGGCGGAGGCTCAGTATCTTGTCTGCAAAGAAGCTCTGAAAAGCACCGGCAGTAAGGGCCTGATCACTATTTTTTGGGACGGTAGGGACCATCGTCAAAGACCGGATTACTTTGAACAATTGAGCCGGGCGTGAGCTAGCAGACACTATCGAGGCGGAGAAATATGCACTTTTGGCCGCCTTGACAGCACGCTCATAAGCATCTTTAAATAGCTTATAAGCTGATAGTGAGGCTCCGTCGCGGAGTTCCCTCCACACGCTCTCTAGCCGTCTCCTTTCCCGCTTCATCGACCTGAGATCTTCTGTGTACCAGGGAGATCGATGTTTGCGGGGCCGGAAAGGGCACCTGGGGGCAATCTCGTCGAGAGCTCTAGCTAAGGAGGAGTTCCAGGCTTGAACCTGCTCATCGACTGAGACGCTGATAGACTCCAGATCCATCAGAGCATTCAGGAACCTTTCGGGTTCCATGAGTCTCCTCGGGTGAACCAAAATCTGTTCGGCGCCCTTGCATGGGGGAGGCGGTTGCTCAACCCGGATCCTTAGAGCACAGTGGTCCGACCATGGAACCTCTATTACGGAGGCTAGGTCCACTTGAACCCCCGCGCTGAAGACCAGGTCGAGGGTGTGCCCAGCCGAGTGTGTGGGTCCCGAGTTGCATAAGGAGAGGCCCAATATCGCCATGGTCGATATTAGGTCCGCGGCAGCAGATGGAACGGAGGCTGTGTCGGCGTGGACATTGAAGTCCCCCAGGACAATGAGCCTGGGGAACCTCAATGCCCACTCCGACACAGTCTCCAGCAGCCGCACCAGGCTTTTCGCCGATGCGCTAGGCGCATGGTACACCAGCAGAATAGCCAGGCTCTCCTGGGACTCCCACAGCAAGCCGACACTTTCAAGCCCCAAGGTGGTAAGCGCGGGGATCGCTCTAAGGTGTAATCCATCACGGGAGAGTATTGCCACCCCCCCCCCGTCCCCCGTTCCTATTCTGGTGCGTGGCAACGTAATCAGGGGGAACCAATTCCTGGAGACAGATGTTATCACTCTCCTGGAGCCAGGTCTCCGTGACACAGAAAAGGTCTGCTTTGATGTCTTCGCAAAACTCCCTGATGATGGCGGTCTTATTCCTGATGGATCGGGCATTCACCAGCACCAGAGAGGAAGGGGAGATAGCTGGATGTCTATCAACAGCGTGTCTGGGGATAGGACGCAGGCCAGAGCCAGGCCGAGTCGTGCAGTGACTCAGCCTGGATCTCGCAGTTGGTCTCGCATTCGGCCTGTGCCTACCGTACTCACCCCGTCCCGAGATCACTGGAATGCCTAGGGGGCCTAAGTCCGGGGAATCTGCCGGGGGTTTAGCTTCCGGCAGACCCCGTGAAAAGGGGAAGATGGTAAAGAACCCTGGCCGTTTCCCGCCGGTCTTTGTAGCCACCCTGGTGCCTGGGGGGTCAGAGTAGGGGATGTCGAGCCCCCTTCGCCTGCGGGCAAGACCTTCCCTCCAGTGGTCTTTGGGGTCGACTTGTTGGGACAACCCCTCCCCCCTTTATGGGGGTTCTTGACGCTCCCATCGGTACTTCCATCAGCGGGCACGCCCGAGGCGCAGACCGACCGGCTGAATCCCACCCCCAAAAGGTCCGCTGTCCGAAGCATTTTCTCCGCTGCTTACTGGACTTCCCTCTTCCCCGTGGGGGCTGCATCACTGCACCAGATGATGGTCTGTAGGTGCTCGGCTTGACAGGTGGTAATAAGTGGGGGTCCAGATATAAGGGGGGAGGGCCAGCCTCTGGCCAGCCACCGGTGTTAGTCTTGGTACTGGTCTTGGCCGGTGCCTCAGGTTGGTCAGTCAATGAGGGGGGAGGTCGTTGGCAGGCCTGGCTCGCCGCCAAGCGGTTCTTTCCTTGTCGCTTGCGTCTTGCCTGGCCAGGTCTGTTCTTTCTTCTCCGACCCCTCAGCAATAGGGTGGGACGCTGGGGGCTAGGCGGTGCCAGAGGGGCACGCAGCAAGCGGCAGGCCCGACGACGGGGCCGCTCCCCAGGGGCCTTTGCCAATACCTGGGAGACGTTGAGGTCTTCAGGTGTCTCTGGCCGAGCTCCCAGCAGCGATGGTTGCACAGAGACAGAAGGGGGCGGGGTCAAGGTGCCCAGCATGGGCGGGGAGGGGGCGGGGCAGAAGACGCCGAGCAGATCGAGCTCGGCGCCATCTTGGTGTGCTCGGCCACCACCCTCTCCTCTCGGCCAGGGGGAATCCAGCACCCCAACGCTCTCCAGGGGCTCCACCACAGATTCAATGCGGCTCCTCAACTCCGGGCGGGGCCCTCACCTCACAGAGAAGGCCTCCCCCAGCGATCAGCTCGTTCGGGATCCGGGGGCGGCGTCACCCGAGCGGCCGCTCTGGAGGCCCCAGGATCGAGCAGGCCTGGCGCGCTCGAGTGCCGCTCGCGCAGGGGACCAGCAGCAATCGCCCCACTCGCCTTCCTCTCGCCGCAACCGCCTCATCCGTCGCCTCCGGCTCCAACCGCTCCCTTCCCTGCCACTTCGGGGTCGAAGCGCCCCAGGACCAGGTAAGGCGAGCCCGGCGTTCTCGCTGCTGGCGCCTCACTCGTCCTGAGGGGAGGGTCGAGGCAGCAGGGCTCGCACTTTCGGCCGAGGGACGCTAGTTCCCGGCTCAGCCTCCTCGCTTCTCCCAAGCAGGCGGTCAGTCGCTCGGCCATCTCCGCAAGGCCATGAAGAAGGTGGGGGAGGCCCGAAGAGTCGCCCTGCATGCTGTCGGGGCTTGGGGGGAGGTGGCGGTCCCCACCCCCTCCCATTCATCCAACTCTTCCAGCTTCGGCCATGGGACAGGAAACCGTGGCAGGGGGCCCCGTACGGTGGCTGCGGCCTCCAGGGACCTCCTCGAGCTCGGCGCCTCCATCGTCCTGATAAGCCGGGATGGTTCTCGGGCCTCAAGGACCTCCTCGACCTCCATTTGTAGGACCTCCAGCAACAGAGATGCCCCCCCCCCCAGGGACTCAGGTGGCATCTGGGGGTTGCCCCCAAATCCCCACCAAATAGGCCCTCCAGCTGGGGTGGTTAGCTCGGCGAGGGATGCAGTTATCTGGGGGGAACTGCACGGACCCCAACGGAGCTCGGCGTTCTCACGTCCGCTCTGCGCCGCCATTTCGTCCTTGTTCCTTTTATATCTTAGTTCAGTTGTGTGTCTGATATCCCCCAGAACAATAAGTCTAGGGAACCTCAATGCCCACTCCGCAACCACCTCCAGCAGCTTAGGCAGGCTCCCTGCCAGTGCGTTGGGTGCACGGTACACCAGCAGGAAGGCTACACTCTCACCAAGGTCCCATACCAGGCCCGCACACTCCATCCCGGGGATGTTCGCTGTCGGAATCGTCCTGGAATTAAAATTGTCTCGACTGAGAATGGCCACCCCCCCCCCCGCCTCTCTGTCCTCATCTGATAACTGGTCACAAACTCAGGAGGTGTCAGCTCGTGCAGGATGACCTCGTCACCTTCTTGTAGCCATGTTTCCGTAAACAGGCTAGGTCGGCCTTCCTTTCCAATAGAAGGTCCCTGATGGTCCCTGACTTATTATGCATGGACCTAGTGTTGACCAGTATCAGAGTTGGAGGAGAGGTAAATGGGAGCTCCCCATCTGCGTGCTTTGGGATAGCTCGTAGGTCAGAGGGAGGACGAGCCTTTCTTCGGCTCCTCTGCCCTCTCTCATAAGGCCTACGGCTACCGTCCCTGTTACCCCTGCCCGAGATCACTCGTATTACCCGCCCCTGCACATCTTCCTCCGATGGTTGATCTAAGTGTCCGGTCTCCTGCCCACCTTCTGAAAAGGGTGGGGGTGCCGGAGTTGTTCGTCAGGTCCTCGACCAAGTTGATTTAAAGGTTGAGGGGGCGGGTGGATGGAATCAGTAGAGTCTCTACGGCTCCAGTTATTAAATCCCACCCCCCAGAAGGTCCTAGATCTGTATCTCCCACTCTCTGATTTGATGGTGGCCATTTGGGGGGAGTCAGCAACGTTTGTAGCTCCTCTCTTCTGCCCTGGTGGTAGTCCCAGTGATAGTCTTTGCCTGGGGGCCGGCCTCACCTCGATCTGAGGGTTGCTGCCTAGAGCCTTAGAGGCGGTGGTAGCTGCTTCCTTCCATGGCTCCAGGCGAGCGGGGATGTGGATTGAATCCCCACTCGGTCGATCTGGAGCTCAAGGTTTACTGATGTTGATGGTGACCGCGGGGGTCCTCCGGCGCATAGGTGGCGCTATTAGTCTTCTCTCTCTCGGCGGCCCCCCTCCTCCAACAAGGGAAGGGAGGGGGGAGCCCCGGCGTCAGAACAGTGTGTGCTAGAGGGAGCCAGAAGAGATCCGCCTCTGAGACGTATGCGGCGGCGGCGGCGCTTCCGGCGGCGCCTCCTCTTCAACCCGCCTCCTTCCGAAGGGTGGGGGGCTAAGTACTCAGCCTGTGCCACTTCCACGGCGTCGCTCCTCACCTCATCTGACACGTCAGCTGGGGGGGCGGACGCTTGAACTCTTCTCTTCCGGCGCCGGCGCTGATGGCGTGTGCGCCTGCGCCTCGGCTCCTCTTCCTCCATCAGCAGTGGGGGGGGGAGAGATGCATGGCCTGCTTGGGCATCCCCAAGGTCGCGCGCCATCTTACCTCTCGCCCTCAACTCGTTTCTGATGGAGAGCGACAGGGAGGCGCGTCTTGGCCGAAGATATGTTGGGCGCTCCAGCACCCGGTCAATATTAAAGGAGTCCTCTCTTCCTGTCTCCAGCTGCTGGCTGGGGCAGGGCCTTGCTGACTTCTGGCAGGATGACCATGGGCAGGACCCGGGGTCTAGGCCCGCTTGAACAATCGGGCAATCCGCCCCAAAGAAGCAGCCCAGTGGTGGAGGAGACAAGAGACATCCGAGGGCTGTGCAAAGCAGAGAGAATTCTTCCTTTTGCCAACTGGTGCCTTCCTAAGCAATGTTGATTGTTTCAAATGCCATTTCAGAAATGAAATCATAAAAGTTTAGTTCTGATTCGGAAAAGGAAACAAACAGGTGGCAACCCTCATTATTTTTTAAACACCTGTTCTTCTTGTAGTTGTCTTACCTCCCTTAGTAGTTTGTTTATTTATTTATTTATTTATTATTGAGGCTTTTATGCCGCCGACTCCCAGGGGCTCGCGGTGGCTCACAAGAGCCAATGCATACAACAAAGGGTTAAAATGTAAACAGATTAAAACAGCAGTAATAGCATTAAAACAACAGCATTAAAACCGTAACAGCAGCAAATGCAGCAGCATGAAGCAGAAGGACGTACGGGCCTACTCACCGAAGACCTGCCTAAACAGATAGGTTTTGCAGGCCTGTCTAAATGGGAGTAGGTCCCTCAAGGCCCTGGTTTCGGCCGGGAGGGCGTTCCATAGCGTGGGGGCTATAACAGAGAACGCCCTCCGGCGGGTAGATGTCAGATACGCCGACTTTATTGATGGTACCTCCAAAAGGTTGGCATCCTCAGACCGTAGTGATCTCGACGGGCAATATGGAGTGAGACGGTCCCTCAGATACGCTGGCCCCAGGCCGTATAAGGCCTTAAAGGTAAGGACCAACACTTTGAAGGCGATCCAGTGCTCGATAGGCAGCCAGTGCAGGTCCTGCAAGATTGGTGTTATACGGCAGCCTGCTGGAGCCCCAGACAGGAGCTGGGCGGCAGTGTTCTGCACCAGCCTGAGCTTCCGGATCGACGACATAGGAAGGCCAACGTAAAGCACGTTACAGTAATCTAGCCTCGAGATGACCGTGGCTTGGATCACCGTGGCTAGGTCACTCCGGGAGAGGTAGGGGCCAGCCTACTTGCCTGGCGGAGGTGGAAAAAAGCAGCCTTGCAGACCGCAGAGACCTGGGCCTCCATGGAGCTGGGAGTCCAGATGGACACCCAGGCTCTTCACAGACGGCGCTGGGTGCAGCGCCGCCCGTCAGGGTCGGAAGCCGGGCACCCACCCCGCCCGGGCGGCCCAGCCACAAGATCGCCGGATTCACCCTCAACCTACTGGCTCGCAGCCATCCAGTAACGGCTTCGAGGCAATGCTGGAAATTATCGGGGACGGACTCCGGCCTGCCCCCCATCCTCAGAATGAGCTGGGTGTCATCAGCGTACTGATGGCAGACCAGCCCATAACTCCGCACCAGCTGTGCAAGCGGCTGCATGTAGATGTTAAATAACAGAGGGGAGAGGATGGCCCCCTGTGGAACTCCACAAGCTAATGGGGAGCCCTCAGAGACCACCTCGCCCCTCCTCACACGCTGAGACCGCTGGCGGAGGAAGGAGGTCAGCCACTTAAGGACAGTCCCCCTCACTCCAGCCATGGCCAGGCGGTGGATCAAAAGATTGTGGTCGACCGTGTCAAACGCTGCCGTGAGGTCCAATAACACGAGCAGCGCAGACCCGCCTTGGTCGAGCTGGCAGCGGAGTTGGTCTGTGATGGAGACCAGGACCGTCTCCGTCCCGTGCCCCGAACGGAAGCCGGACTGGAAGGGGTCTAGCCATGTTGCATCATCTAAGAAGGACTGCAGCTGCTCCATTACTGCCCTCTCAACCACCTTGCCCAGGTACGGAAGATTCGACACTGGGCGGTAGTTGGAGGGAACCGTGGGGTCCAATGATGGTTTCTTCAGTAATGGAGCTACCACCGCCTCTTTTAAGCACTCTGAAAGACTCCTTGCTCAAGGGAGCTGTTTACGATATTCAACAGAGGCCACGTAAACCCCTCCAGGCAAGATCTAACAAGCCAGGAGGGGCACGGGTCGAGGGAGCAGGTGGTAGGGCGAGCTGCAGCCACTATCTTATCAACAGCATCTGTGTCCAGTGGCCGAAACCGGTCGAGGGTGGGCCCGGCGGAGGGCCACGGAGTCTCTAGCTCTCTTACTGTATCAACTGTAGCCGGAAGGTCCCGGCGGAGGCTCAGTATCTTGTCTGTGAAAAAGCTCTGAAAAGCGCCGGCGGTGAGGGCCTGGTCACTATTTTTTGGGACGGTAGGGACCGTCGTCAGGGATCGAATTACCTTAAACAATTGAGCCGGGCGTGAGCTAGCAGACGCTATCAAGGCAGAGAAGTATTCATTTTTGGCTGCCTTGACAGCATGCTCATAAGTCTCTTTAATTAGCTTATAAGCTGATATTGAGGCTCCGTCACGGAGTTTCCTCCACTCGCGCTCTAGCCGTCTCCTCTCCCGCTTCATGGCCCTAAGGTCCCCTGTATACCAGGGGGACCGATGGTTGCGGGGTCGGAGAGGGCGCCTAGGGGCAATCTCATCGAGAACTCTAGCTAGTGAGGTATTCCAAACCTGAACCAGCTCATCGACTGAGACGCTGATAGACTCCAGATCCCTCAGAGCATTCAGGAACCTGTCGGGTTCCATAAGTCTCTTTGGGCGAACGAAAATCTGTTCGGCGCCCTTGCATGGGGGGGGGGGCGGTTGCTCAACCCGCATCCTTAGAGCACAGTGGTCCGACCATGGTACCTCTATTACGGAGGCTAGGTCCACTTGAACCCCTGCGAATGTTTATGGTTGGTTCAGTTCAGTGAATGTTTATGGTTGGTTTATTCCATTATTCTTCACCTTGTGGGGACGGACCCTTGCTGAACATAGTTTATACTAGAAGAGTTTGGTACATGCCAGGAAAGGGGCTGAATTATTTCAAATTTTTCTGTTTCAATTTTTTGTGTGACCTGAGTCTATTTCCACTATGAGAGTTACTTCTAATTAGTTGTGTATAAAATCGTATTTCCTTGCAACCTGTAGTGATCCCATACTTGGAAGGCAGTATGTAAGCCTGAAAAAGCTAGGCCCAAAAACTTCAGCAGTCATCTTATTTATTTATTTATTCTTTTATTTATTAGTCAGACTTCTAGGCTGCCACTCCCGGGTGGCTCGGGGTGGCTCACAACAAGTCAAGCACAACAAACATAGTTAAAACAAAACATAGTTAAAAACACATTATACACTCTAAAATCATGGATTAAAACACAGGGTGCTGTGTAATGACCAATGCATAGCGCAATACAACATAAACAGCAAGACAGCAAGGAAGCTGGGACCCTGATGGTAACTTATGGGCCAAAGGCTTGTCGAAAGAGAAATGTCTTGCACGATCGCCTAAAAGACAGGAGGTCTTGAAGGGCTCTCGTCTTGGGCCGGGAGAGCGTTCCACAACGTTGGGGCGATCATCGAGAACGCTCTCCTATGGGTTGCTGTCAGCCTGAGTGTCTTAGTGGAGGGAATTGTCAGCAGGTTGTTGTTTTCTGACCGCAGTGATCTCATAGGGCAATATGGAGTAAGCCGGTCCCTCAGGTACATTGGCCCCAGGCAGTGCAGTGCCTTAAAGGTAGTGAGCTGAAATGGTGTCGTCCATTTTGAGTTCCTATTTCCTATAGGGGGCATGGCTAAGTGCAGTCTGGAGTCAGGATTGGTTGTTAGGAAAGGGGCGGAGTCTAGCTTGGAGAAGGAGAACAAAAGCCTTAAAGTAAGTGTGGTATTTCAGCCTGGTATTCATGTATATGTTGGGGATGATGGGATGGCTAGGGCTGAGGAGGATGCTAGTGATGTTGATGTGAATTCTGAACTGCAAAGTGATGTGCAAAGTGAAATGTCAGATGAGGCTAGTTCTCCTGAGAACGGCTCCATTCCCATGGTTGTAGATGAACATTCCTGTGTAGAAGGAGATAACAGCCAGGCCGAGATTAGGACACCTGGAGATTTTAATGAGGCTCCTTCTGAGACTCCTTTTGACCGTTGGGATAACATTCGCACTTCTAGGCGTGATGCCAGTTTGAGGCAGAGTGGGCGGCTGGCAAATCGAAAGTAATTTTCCCTTTATTAGAGCTAGCTAGAAAATTAGCTTTCAGACTTCAAGCTTCGTTTGAATGTGTTTCACGTTATCTTGTCTCCAAGCTTTTGCCTGGCATAGTACTGGGCCTGTTTGTTCCTGATTGATGCCTTGTTCTTCCATGGGATTTTATATCCAGCTTTATGCCTTGTTTTTGATACTAGAAATTATTTGAACTGTACTTTTACCTGGGAAATATCTTCTACTTTTGATCTGCTTTTTACCCTTTTGTTGGACATTATATTTGCTTCAATAAAAGCCTATTCTTCATAGACTGCCTGCTGTGTGTATGATCCAGGGGGGTTCTCCTTGGTCTGAGTTGCAACAGTAAGGATCTTGGAAATCTGTCAGGCAGTCAAAGTCTGGGAGTTTGAAGTTGGAGCCTGGTGTCTGGAACTGTGGGGGAAGGACGCAGCTCTGGGACTGTGCTGGAATAGCCAGCCTGAGTTTAAGGCCTGAGGGCTGAAGAGGCAGCGAGTGCCTGGCAGGGTAACAGGCAAGGAATGCCTGGAGCCTAAAGCCTCGCAGTCGCAGTAAGGACGGTAAAGGACGGTAAACTTGTGGAAGAGTTTTAAAATAGTTACCTCAGGGAGGAGCTATTAGTTAAACAGACCCCATTGTGAGTGGGCTGTTTAGTTTTAGGGGCTTTTAAGCAACAAGGCTAAAAGTCTCCTGTTTTAAAGTTCTAGTATGAATCTTGTAACAAAGAATTGTACTGATTGAAGTAGCCACACGCTTTTGTGAAAAATCTCTGAAACCATTATGCTTGTTAAATATTCTTGAAAGTTCTCTTAAATAAACTTTAGTGTTTTATTGTTCAAAACACAAGCCTCACGTGTGCCTCAGTCAAAAGGGTTTTGAAACCGTTCTTTCAACAAACAAGAATTAAATGGTGGCAGCATACCTTTAGTGAAGAGTTAAATTACTTCAGCTTTATCTCAGAGCCCAGGCCTGAATGCAAGCCCAGAGCATTCTGGCCTAAGAACCCTCCAGGGAGCCAAAAGGCTAAACATTGATAACATCTGTGGTGGGTTTTCAAGAGTGTTTCCGCCAGGAGAGCATTCCAGCTCAGAGTAGTTTGAAATCCTCAAGTAAATAATCCATTTATCTTTATATTGGTGGCAGCAGCTTTGATTCATTGGGGTTTCAAAACACCCCTGATTAAACACCTATTGTTACATAACCCATACAAAATTATGAAAGTAACCAGCACGGAAGACAGGGAATCTATTTGCAAGTATCAGCCGACACAGTTAATCCCATCTATGGGGACCCTGATGTGGGGGAAATAACCCATCTTTCACCATATCTTGCCTTGCAGAAATCAGTGAGTAAAATTTTGCATTGCATGGAGGAAGTAAAATGGCAAATGGCTAGTGTCTGAAGAGAAAGTTATTCTTAATGGCACAGAGTCTGCTAGTCTTGTAGCAGTTTTGCTCACTCTTTTGACAATTCGGTTGTAAATGTCAGTCTGAATCAGATGCAGTAATAGAAAGCCACAACACCATTTTATTGGTATAGGCATTTATAGGATACAAATTATATTTATAATGCAATGCACCCTTTCTCCTGACTGTAGAGCCCTTTGCAACATAAGACAGATATTAAAGGAATAACCATATTTTTCTTTCTTTCTAGGTACCCTTTCTCCGTTATTTTCCGTTCTCCTCTGGATAGCAGTGGGGATCTGTACATCCTTGCTTTTCTTCTTCCCTAAACCTGTGGGTATTCGGCCATTTTTAGTGTCTGTCATGCTCAGATCGATATATACTATCGGCCTTGGGCCTACATTGATTCTTCTAGGTGCTGCTAATGTAAGTAGACAAAATAAAATGACAATATACACCAATTCACAGATGGATGCTTCTACATTCTGTCACTGTTAAAATACTGAAATAGCAGCATGTATAAATAACCCATTTAATTTCAAGTCTCATTAACTCCAGTGTAGGCCCTATACATTTAGGCTACAGCCACCTTTTGAAGAAGACATTGAATCTCCCCACCCCCACCCCTAGGGTTGCCATTTTTTGATATAAGAAATAAGGGACATTTACGGGATTTTCCACAAAAATAAGGGACACTTCATTAAAAACTTGAAACTCAAACATTAGGTAGAAATAGTTTTATTAACAGAAAAGAAACTGACTTATACCCTCTTAACAGTACATGGTATGTTTCTGCACGTTTTGTCATGCAGAAAAAAACATTATTAGAACTACCTAATTTTCTCCATCTGTATTTAGTACTTGACTTTGCTGACTTTAAAAGTGCACTGTCTAAACATTAAAATAAAATAAATTTTATAAGACAGTACATCTTCATGATTATTATGTCCATAGTTAATGGTATAGTATAAGTATAGTATGGGATACACAGCATTGTATAGTATTGGGATGCACAGCTAGGCCTATTTTAAGAGTAACTCTCAAGCAACCAGAAACTATCTTTATCCAACATGATCCAACATTCACCTTGGGTAACGGTTAATTAGTCTACTGTACTTTGAAAAAGTCCTGTATCGCCTCTTCCTTCCAACGGGGACGCAGGCTGTCCTGCGAGTTGGAATCCCCGGGCAGGCATTGCCGTGGAAACCACAGCGCGCACCTTACTCTGCTCAACCCCGCCCAGTCCTGTCCTGCTAGTCAAAAATAAGGGACAGGGCCTGAAAAAAAGGGACACAAATTTTAGGGCCAAAATAAGGGACGTCCCTTAGAATAAGGGACATATGGCAACCCTACCCACCCCTGCCATTTTCTGTACTTTTGCACAATGAAATCTCAGAGTCTACACTTGCATTGGATTAAAGTGAGAAATGTTTTTAAACACATACATTAAAGCATGTGACAAAATGCCTGACTGGTCGTGTATGAAGCAGAAATTCCTCTAGTGACCAGTACTGCTCCAAATGTACTCAGTAACCTCATGCGTTCTCCTTGGCGCATCATTTTTCATGTGGCTGATAGGACTTGTACTCTTTTAAGCTCTTCTGAGTGAAAGTGAGCCTCTTCCCAGATCAACCTGCCTCTGGACAAATAGACTTCACATAAGCAAAAAGTTGAAGAACACAGTAAAATACAGTAGAAAAGCTTGTTGCTATCTGATAGTGTTTTCATTGGAAATGGTGGGTTCTTTATATGTTCTATCTTTTTGATAATGATTTCTATACAGCAATACTGAGCCTTTTGAAATGCTGTGTGGATCTGATTTTCTTGTTGTTTTATAGATGAAATTTTTATAAATGTTTTGCTGTTGAAACATAAGAATATTCCTTTTGTAATTGATGGCATTTACATATCATCCCTTTTCAAAGTAGCTCAGGTCCATACAGGGAAGAACTTGATTTGTGTCCTTCACAGCGGTTCGGCCATTTCAGAATTCATTCGCATTACAGTGGCTTCAGCATGACAGGTAGCGATGGCTTCTGTTATACACAGCAAAGCCGAACCCACAGTTCACCCCACTCCTCATAAACCTACAATGTTTGTTATTTAGACTTGAGTCCCACAAATATGGTAAGAAGACTAACTTCAAAATTCAGAAAACAGCTAAACCTTTATAGGCAAACCAAAGAGCACAAAATGCATAATGCAAATTTTGAAGTTTCACTGTTTTTTTTCATCGAACAAATATCTTAAAAATCACTCAGGTGAAAAAAGTGGCAAGGTTAAAGTCACAAACCTACATTTTGTCTTGGTTATTCCCTCTGTTGACAGTGAAGAAGGTTTGAAAGAATTTCCGTGCAAGCAGAAGACATTCTCCTCCTTGGTCATGGGTGGAGTGGGAAGAAAGTAGGAAATAAAGTTTCATTTCCAATAGTCAAAGAAAAGCAAAAGAAATGGATGTAGGCGAAAATACCGAAAAACATGTATTACTAAGGATCTAGCTATACATTTAATGATGTGATTGATGATCATGTCATAGGTTTTCTTCAGTTAACAATGGAGCGTGGGGAGAAAATGCACCAGGCTGGTATCTTTAAGCCCTTTTTTGTTCTCAGAGGGATAAAGACCTCTCCCCTCGCCCCCGCACTCCTTAATCCTATGATGTGTGTGTGTGTGGGGGGGGGGGGGGTAACTGAGTTGTGTTTGGGAAGACATGGTTTAAATCTCCCTTATCTTTACAATATGAGTGGACACAATTGCAGGCATATCCTGTTTGTTCTTGTTAACTACCATCAAGTCAATATCAGCTTATGGTGACCCCATGAGTGGAATACTCTGTACCTTGTACTGAAATTCTTGGAGCCCCCTTGTGCCGGCAGGGTGGAGAATGGGTTGAGCTCCCTCTGTCAGCTCCCCATGCGGGGACATGAGAGAAGCCTCCCACAAGGATGGTTAAACATCAAACATCTGGGTGTCCCCTGGGCAATGTCCTTGCAGACGGCCAATTCTTTCACACCAGAAGTGAACTTGCAGTTTCTCAAGTCACTCCTGACATGAAAAAAACAACCCTGAAATTCTTTAAAACCATGGTAATCAGACAATATTAGGCTTGACAGGTTTTGAAGATCTGGCTGCGAACACCTAAGGGAGACCTATATAAGGTTTACCCTAAATCTCATGAGGGGAATCTTATAAATTCCTAGGTTCTCACCATATCTCCTATCTCTCAGGAATCTCAAACCCTAGGAAAATTCCACAATGACAATCCAGCCATGATAATAATATGAGAAGTTTACTCTGCAAGCCTGTTTCACAGCGCAGCTGAAGAAAAAGATCATTAGTATACATTAGTATTGCATATAGTGCTTGCATATTAGACCATTATATCATGGTCCTTTTTTTGGCAAATGTTCCATATTATTTAATATGGTATTTTAAGGACTGATGGGATCAGGTTTGTGAAACTTAGTAAAATTTCTTTCTATCTTGCTCCCTTCCCTTTTTCTCTCTGGCAGCTTTGTAACAAGATTGTATTTTTGGTGAGCTTTGTTGGAAATCGTGGCACATTTACCCGTGGGTACAGAGCAGTCATTATGGATATGGCATTTCTCTACCACGTGGCCTATGTTCTTGTCTGTATGCTGGGCCTCTGTGTGCATGAATTCTTTTACAGCTTCCTGGTGAGTATATTTCTGGACTGGGACATATATTGTTGAAAGCGAAAATGTGAGGCACCTAGTTATAAGTATTTTCTGAAAAGTATACTGATTATTCAGTTTTTCAACATAGGGTAACACTAGATTAGTTAAAGCATACACTCATGTTTGATCACAACCTGCAGATCATGCATGTGCAAATCTGCACTCAACAGAGAAGAGCAGCCAACCCTAGTTTCCTGATACATGTGGATGCATGGCAAACATACTCTCACTCATATATTAAACATATCAGTGAGTAAGTGAGTGAGTGAAGCAGCTGGCAGGTGGATAAGTGAGTGAAGTGGTAGGTGGGAGAATGAGTTAGAGTGAGTGAGTGAGTGAGTGAAGTGAAGGTGGGGTTTATTTCTTTGCTGTTTTATGTTTAATTGTGTTGCATTGTTTTTGGGACTTGGCTTCATGTTTGCCGCCCCGAGTCCCCTTTGGGGAGATGGAGGCGGGTTATAAATAAAGGTTATTATTATTATTATTATTATTATTATTAATGAAGTGGTGGATGGGTGGCTGAACGAATAGATGGATGGATGGGTGAGTGAGCTAAAGAAAAGAAACCATGAAAGGGGGAAAGTGTTTTGATTGGGGGGGGGGGTTAGTTGGCAACATGTACACCCATGGATCTGAATCAAACTCAAATAGTTTCTACACACTTTGCCTTAAAGCTTGAGTACTTTTCAATAATTCATTGATGAAATGACCAGTAATAGCAAACAGGCCTTTTCAAAAGATTTATTTATTTATTTATTTATTTATTATTTCAGCTTTTAGACCGCTCCCTCTAGAAGCTCGGAGCGGTTTACAGCAGTGTAAGCAGGCAATATAAAACATACAGTATAAAACAAGCAAATAGACACCAAGATTAATCTAAAATTGTTACTAATACTAAAATATTTCTAAACTAGACTAGGCAGTAGGCAAAGCAATTACTCGGCTGGGAAAGCCAAGCGAAAGAGAGCCGTCTTGCAGGCTCGACGAAAAGAAGACAGTTCTCCAATTCCTCTGACTTCCTCAGGAAGGGCATTCCACAATGTTGGTGCCACCACCGAGAATGCCTTTTGTCTTGTTGAGGAAAGATGGTATTGTCGGATGGAGGGGACATTGAGGATGGAGGGGACATTGGGGGCAATATGGGGAGCAATATGGGGAGAGGCGGTCCCTTAGGTACACTGGCCCAAGACCATGCAAGGCCTTAAAGGTTAGTACCAGCACCTTGAAGGAGATCCGGTGCTCGATAGGCAGCCAGTGCAGTGGTCGCAATATTGGTGTAATGTGGCATCTCGCCGGAGCCCTGGTGAGGAGACGTGCTGCGGCATCCTGCACTAACTTGAGCTTCCGGATCAACTCCAAGGATAGGCCAATGTACAGGGCGTTACAGTAATCCAATCTCGAGAAGATAGCTTCTTTTTTACTACAAGTCTTTCCCAGCAATAGTTACCTGTAGAAGAGATTGAGGGTATATTTTTCACCACCACTATATGATTTATAGCATCTCTTGTGCAGTCATTGTACGAGTGGGCCTTCATGTGGCAGTTGTGGATGGTGGTGAATCCCTCTGAATTCTCTCCAAAACATCCTTTGGTTGTTCAGTTTTGTTGGAGAAATATGCTCAGTATTCCACACAAGCTTGTCATGAAATCCACTTCTGTCAGAGCATACAATGCTGCCATATCACCAGCGTTGAAATAAGATTCATTTGTTATTTTGGTGAAAGTGAGGACACCATTTTGTCCTTTGCCCCAGGCAATACAATGTCTCAGCCAGACTCCCATAGTAGCTATGGAGCTGCCACAAGTTAAAGTTGCTGCTTCTGTTGCCTTTTTCTTGTGAGCTTTTTACATGCCAGCTTCTTTGTGTCAAGAATTAATGATATTTATGTATTTATTTATTTATTGGACTTTTCAGTCGCCACTCCCCAGAGGCTCGAGGCGACTCACAGATTCAGGGAATAACAAGCAGCAATAAAGCTAAAATTAGTAAAACACAGCAATAAAATATTAAAATTACATAAAATAACAGCATTTAACTCAACTGACAGTGTTTAGGGTGACTTGGTTGAAAAAGCCTTTCGAAATAGCCAGGTTTTGCACGATTTCCGGAAGGCCAGGAGGTCGCTAAGTGACCTGGTCTCCGGTGGCAGGGAGTTCCACAGTGTAGGGGCAATGATAGAAAATGCCCTTCTCCTCATAGCCGTAAGATGGTAGGCTTTGGCACTTGGGACAGATAGAAGATCTTTATCTTCGGATCTCAGTGATCTCATGGGATTGTACGGGTTGAGGCGGTCCCTCAGGTACACTGGCCCCAGACCATACAAGGCCTTGAAAGTCAAAACTAACACTTTGAAAGTGATCCAGAATTCAATAGGGAACCAGTGCAAATCCCGCAGCACAGGTGTAATATGGCAGCCCACAGGCGTTCCCATGAGCAGCCGAGCTGCAGCGTTTTGCACTAGCTTAAGTTTCCGGGTCACCGACAGAGATAGGCCAAAGTAAAGAGCGTTACAGTAGTCTAATCTTGAGATGACTGTCGCTTGGATCACCATGGCTAGGTCGTGATGGGACAGGTAGGGGGCCAGCCTCCGAGCCTGGCACAGATGGAAGAACGCAACTCGGCTAACCATGGAAACCTGGGTTTCCATGGAGAGCCGAGTGTCCAAATGGACTCCAAGGCTGAAGACAATGGGCATAACGCCACACCGTCCAGAGTCGGAAGCTGGAGTTCCCTCCTGCCCAGGCGGCCCAGCCAGAGGATCTCCGTCTTCGCTGGCTTCACCTTCAACCTACTGGCTCGCAGTCATCCAGTAACGGCCTCAAGGCAGAGATGGAAATTATCGGGAACAGAGTCGGGTCGGCCCTCCATCCTCAGAATGAGCTGAGTGTCATCAGCGTACTGGTGACACTCAAGCCCAAAGCTGCACACCAGCTGGGCAAGTGGTCACATATAGATGTTAAATAAAAGAGGGGAGAGACTGGCCCCCTGGGGAACCCCACAAATTAGTGGGGAATCCCCAGAGACCACCTCGCCCCTCCTCACTCACTGTGCCCGGTTCCAGAGGAAGGAGGACAGCCAATTCAAAGCCGTCCCCTTCACCCTGGCCCCGGCAAGACGGTGGGTCAATAGATCATAATCGACAGTATCAAACGCTGCTGTGAGGTCCAATAACACAAGCAGTGCCGATCCGCCTTGATCCAGGTGGCAGCGCAGCTGGTCTGTGATGGAGACCAGAACCGTCTCCGTTCCATGCCCTGAATGGAACCTGGACTGGAAGGGGTCTAGCCAAGTTGTGTCATCTAAGAAAGCCTGCAACTGCTCCATTGCTGCCCTTTCAACCACCTTGCCCAGGTACGGTAAATTCGACACTGGGCGGTAGTTGGAAGGGATCGCTGGGTCTAAACCTGGCTTCTTCTGCAATGGAGAAACTACAGCCTCTTTTAATCCCTCTGGGATGTCAATTATAAATTTTCCAAAACCATCATACTGTGTATTACATTATTAAAACTCTTCAACAGGATTGCCCCTCTTTGACTTAAGCACCATATTATGATGTCCTCATTTGTAGTTGAGAGATGTCCCAGAATTTTCTGGAAAGCTGCACATCACTAGAGTCACCTTTTTCTTTAGAGTTTGTGAGATGTTAGCTTGCACACTTTAGAGCAGTGGTCGGAAACCTTTTTGACTCAGAGAGCCATGAAAGCAAAATATTTGGAAATTTATTTCAGTGAGAGCCATATAATATATAAAATATATTTTAAGACTGAATTCCACTAAATGTGAGTATGTACGTACATACTATGAGAAAAGGATTCCCCCGGCAGAATGACAGGACACTTCAGGCCTGGCTCTGCAAAAAGCATGCTCAGGATTCTGGGAAGGAAGAGAAGGCGGAAGGAAGGGGGAAAGAAAGAAAGAAAGGAGAGAGAGGGAGAGTAAGAAAGAAAAGAAGAACAAACTATGGAAAAGGAAGAAAAGCAGGAGAGAGTCAAGGAGGGGAAAAGAAAGAAAGAAATGGGGAGGAAAGGAAAGAGTGGGGGAAAGAAAGGAAAGGGAGTGAGAAAAAAGTAAAAGATTGAAGGGAAAAGAAGAAAAGAAAGAAGAGAGAGAGGGAAGTGAAAAGAAAGGAAGGAGAAGGAAATGAAGACTTGGGGGAAAATAAAAGAGGAAAAAAGGGGGAGGGAGAATGGAGGAAAGAATGAAGGTGAGAGAGGGAGGGAAAAGGAAGGAGAGAAGGAGAAGGAAAGGGTGAAGGGGAGAAAGAAAGGGAGGAAGAGGGATAATGGAGGAAAGAAGGAAGGGGAGAGGGAGGGAAAAGGAAGGAGAGAAGGAAAGGATGAAAAGGAGAAAGAAAGGAAGGAAGAGGGAGAATGGAAGAAAGAAGGAAAGGGAGAGGGAGGGAAAAGGAAGGGGAGAAGGAAAGGGTGAAGGGGGAGAAAGGAAGGAAGGATGAGGAAGGAAGGAAGAGGGAGAATGGAGGAAAGAAGGAAGGGGAGAGAAGGAGGGAAAAGGAAGGAGAGAAGGAAAGAATGGAAGAGGGAGGGAGGAACGAAGAGGGAGGGATTAAAGAAGGTAGGGAGAGAGGGAGGAAAAAATGAAAGAAAATAAGGGGAAAAGAAAGGAAGGAAGGAAGGAAGGAAGGGGGGAGGGCGCACGGGGATGAGGAAGAGGCGGCAATGGCGGCGCGGAAGCGGCAGTCTGGCGCATTTGCGTCACTCCTCCCCACTGCATCCTGGGAAGCCGAGGCCCAGGCTTCTCTGGAGAGCCAGATGCAATCATGAAAAGAGCCACATCTGGCTCCCGAGCCATAGGTTCCCTACCCCTGCTTTAGAGTGAGGCTATTTATACTTATAATGGGAAAGAATTAACCATCATCTTAACTCATGCAAGTTTTTGAGAAACAACTGTTTTTTCTATTTAGTAAAACAAATCCAGTCTACTGTGAAACCAGTTTCCACAGCTCCTGGACCAGAAGGAAGAATTTAGCATTAAGCCCACTTCTTCTGCAATATATCTGCTATATATCTGTAATATAAAATCCAGATTATCTGCTTTGAACTGGATTATATGACAGTATAGATTCTCATGCCAGCTCATGAAACTCTTTCCTCCAATGACACCCTTATTATTAATTTCCGGTAGTTCTACTCCTCCCTTCTCAAACCCCCCTCACCCCGGGGAGGGGGGGGGGACTCGGCGGCTTCCAGCCAGCAACAATTCAATGCCTCCATATACACTTAGAACAACCCTGTCAACCCTCTCAGTTATTTCAATCCTGCCTTGCAAGTTACAGAGCTTTTTAGGCTCTCTCCTTTCATTTACTACTATTCTACTCTGTTCTTCAACTCCCTATTTAACTTTTTATCTGCTGTCTGGATCTTAAGAGTGCTTTCCTCCATCTATGGCAGTGGCTCTCAACCTGTGGGTCTCCGGGTGTTTTGGCCCACAACTCCCAGAAATCCCAGGCAGTATCTGTTAGGATTTCTGGGCGTTGAAGGCCAAAACACATGGGGACCCACACGATGAGAATCACTGATCTATGGCAATTGTATAGTTACGGTATTAGACTTCAAAAAACACAAACCAATAAACATGGTAGGTGCCATATTATCAGTTGTGTGCATGTGAACCACCTACAGCATTCATATTCTGAAATGTTTAGCATTTAAAGCTATAGAAATGTGGTTGATTTAGAAATTACATGTGTCGACAAAAAGATATGTGCAGTCTTCTTTCCACTTGTCTCATTGTTTCTACTGTTTTGGCTTTATAGCATAATTTTCTAACTTTATTCTGTGTACTGACATCTGCAGGAATGACGATTAGAGACCTTTTTTTTTTTAAAAAAAAAAAGAAGTGAATGCATGCTCTATATATGATAAAAAGTGCCTCAGGAACACTGCCACCTAACTGATCTAAACATCAGGTGGAAAACTTTGCCGCTTGATGTGTGCAGAACTGCCAACTGTCCCTGGGATCACAACCAAGTTGAAGAATGAACACCTACACCATCTCATTTAATTTCAAGATAGCAACATTTTTTTTGCTTCCCTTTTCCCTCTCAGAGTTTATATTCATTGATCAGATAGCCACAACCTATAGCCCACCCATTCCCCTAAGGATACTTTATCCATGAAGATTAAACTGTCTGGGAATGTTGAGGCTATGAATAAAACCTGGGGTTTTGAGAGGGTCAGAAAATGGATTCTGGGGAAGAGTTATTCTTTACGATTTGAAAAACATTTCTTACTTTTGGAAAGTATTACAGTATCTACATACTACAGAGCATGGTACAGTTGCTTATTTTGGCATAACATTGTCATGTTTGGTATATAAAAATATTGTTCCATCAAAGAATAGTTATAAACTGAATAACCATTTAGATTTATTTTTGTTATAAATAGAGCTACAGGGCCACAAACTTGCAAGTGTTTTGTTTAGTTTTGCCACTTTATTAGGATTCAGCACAAAAAAGCAAGTTATCATCAACATGTTTTTCTTACTCTTCTAGTCTTCCATAGTATTAGGCAGGCATAAGGTATTTATTCCCATGAAGGAATTGAGACAACAAAATAAACTCCAGGGATTGCAATGATCAGATGCTATTCAATGCCTTATTTAAGAATCATCCTAATTTACTGCTTTTTGAAATAATTTTTGAAAGTAAATATATGAATACCTTGTCTTAAACATTTTATTCATTGTTCTGAAATGAAATATTCTAAAACAATTTCCTTTGTTCTCAAATCATTTTCAAGGAAAAAGAGAGAGGGGCTTTGGAAGAAAAAACAACTGCCTTCCCCCTAAATCCCCCACAAGCTTCACATATTAATCCTCTATAAACTGTATAGCTTTAAACATATCTTACAGTCACTTTTGTACTGCCTATGGTGAAGGAAAAACAGCAATCCCATACAAGCACTGTGGGGAGAGTTTTTGGTTTCCCTAACTGACACTCTTTGACTCATAGAAGCCCAATTAATTAATGGTAAAATAATGATTAATATTGACAATAGATATTCACAGCATCAATTTTTGTGAACATAGTATATCCATTGTCTTTTTTTACAATTAAAGTAACTGAGAATAAAAGCAGGTCAGATAGAAGTTTTTCTATAATCAGACAAAGCCATTTCTAGGGTACTCCTTATGAGCAACCTGACAAATAACTGAGCAAAGTATGGTCTTCTGTTGTATCTCCATGCATGAAATTGATAGGCAACATTCTCTTTCAATTATTGATCAATGAGATATCAAACCATCACTTATGCTTCCAATGAAGTAGATACCTGTTTGTCCTCTGCAGTGCCCCAGACATAGACAGTTATTGTCCCATTCCGTTGTATGTTACAGTGTTTGAGAAAGTGATATGTTGTTGCTATCCATAACAGGGCAGATTCACATCTGTAATTTTCTAAACCATTAAAAAAATAATGTCACTGCTTAAGAATGGTGCGAGAATAACATCAAACTTTAACACAAAAAAAATCACTCAAATGTACACACAGAACAGTGACTAGGAAATATTTCATATCATACTTTTTTTAAAAAAGAAACAACATGTTTTTCGGGCTACAACAACCATGATTCCAGCCATGGAAGCCTTCGACAATACATTGAATATGTTTGTGGTAATACACAAAATAGAAAATGCTATTTTGGATAAAGCTGTCTTTCTTAAATATTTGTCCACCATGATTGATCTTTTCACTGAGAAACATCATCAGCTTCCAAGGAACTAAAGGATTTGCCAAACTATAATCTGTAAATAACTGTTCTAGCACAGTTCTTGAGCTTGTGTGACAATCCTCAAAAGAAGATGAGTTCCATGACATTGATATTCTTTTTATGTATTGTTTTCTCCCAGTTGTTTGACTTAGTGTATAGAGAAGAGACGTTGTTGAATGTTATTAAAAGTGTTACACGGAATGGACGCTCCATTATCTTGACGGCAGTCCTAGCTCTCATCCTTGTTTATCTATTCTCCATTGTTGGATTCTTGTTCTTGAAAGATGACTTCATTATGGAGGTGGAAAGGCTGAAAAATAGGACACCAATTGCAGGTAATTCCAAATAGGTATATTCTCCTGAAATGCATTGAGATGTATTTATTATCAAGTCCAAATTAGATTGGTCCAATGAGAACAGGATACTGGATAATTATTAAATTAGTATTTAGATAATATGATTTTGCCAGTATTGCTCCTTCAACCTTTTATTTGCAACACAGATATGTAATATAGTAAATAATTTGTGATGCATGGAGCAAAATAGGTTATATATATATATATATATATATATATATATATATATATATATAAACTTTGGAAATGTTAAATTAGTGTTTTACTCAACTCCATACATATTTACAAATGAGCATCAAGCACTGTTTTTATCCTTGAAAAATTGAGTATTCTAGATTCAAAAATATGTCAGATCAGTGTCCTCCTTGTCAGCCTTTGTAAATAATTTAATGGTTTTTAAAACTGACATTATTTTCATATCTGACAGTTGTTTATAGCTTTGAATATATTTAATCTTAACTAGATGGTGTTCTGTTTGATGTCACTTCTTTAATTTAGGCAAAATAGTGATTGAATGCCTATAATATGAAACAGTGATATCTTCGTTACCATGATTGCTTTGAATCATACACTAATTTACTTCTTTGTTTCTTTTATGAGTGATTCGGCAACTTCCTTCATGGCAAAACAAATATTTAAAGTGGTTGGATGCTCAATTAATTTCCTGCATTTGAATTTTGGGGCTTAAAATTAGTGGCTTCTAGGAAAGGAAATGTTTGGGGAATTCACAACAGGATACTTGTGTGTTCAAACATTATTCAAATAACCAGGGGCGGTCCCACCATGTACGCCAACTACGCCGCTGCGTAGGGCGCCATCTTGGAAGGGGGGTGAATTCCCACCCGCTGGGCGCCGCCGCTCCTGTGCGCAGCCGCTCCCGCAGGGCATTGCAGAGCGAGGAGGAGTCTTCGAAGGCTCCTCCTCGCTCTCCCGGGCTCCCACTGCTGGCTCCACCTGCAGGGCATTGCAGAGGGCAAGGGAGCGCTAGGCGGAGCCCTCGAACACTCTGCCTCGCACTCTTTCGCCCTCTGCAGTGGGGCCGGCAGCGGGAACCAGGAAGCACGAGGCAGAGCCTTCGAAGGCTCCTCTTTGGTCAGCAATGCCCCGTGGGAGCGGCGGCGCGTGGGAGGAGCAGGAGGAGCATGCGCGCAAGGTGGCGCTTCAATTTTTTCCTCCCTTCCTCCCTCCCTCCTCCCCGCTACTCAGCCGGGGGGGAGGCTCCCAGGAGGCATCACTCCCTCCCTCCGACAGGCCCACGGATTGCAACTGAGGAGGAAGTTAGAGGAGGGTCCCAAGTTTGCCCATGCCCATTTACTCCTGAGAAGTGTGTGTGTGTGTGTGGGGGGGGGTGTCTTTGAGAGAGCTTCCTGCAGCTTTTTGTATTTTTGTCTTATTTTATATATTATTGTACTTTATATTATTTTTATATATATATATATATAATTTTATTTTATATATTTTATATTATATTTTATAGTACTTTATATTATTTTTATTTAAATAAATAATTTTATTTATTATTTTAAAATAATAATATAATAGAATGTTATATTATATTATAATGTCAATATATTATAATATAATTATATTGTAATGTAGTATAATATAATTATGATATAATATAGTATGAGTATGGTATAATATATTGTATATACATTGATACAATATAATACTACTAATGGTATTGTGATATTATAATTGTATATTTGTTTTACATGGGGGGCCAAAATAATGTTTTTTGGGGGCAAAATAATGTTGGGGGGGCGCCAAAATAATGTTCGCCTAACATTTAAAATTACCTTAGACCGCCCCTGCAAATAACTGTTCCAAAGTAAATCAAAAGTGGGTAGTAGCCTTAAGCTACCCGATTGTTTCCATCTATGCCTTGAAGCCGTGACTGGTTGGCTGCGTGCCAGCCGGCTGAAGGTGAATCCGTCGAAGACGGAGATCTTGTGGCCCGGTCAGCCTGGGCTGGATGAGTGGCAGTTGCCTACCCTGGATGGCGATCGACTCAGCCCGTCATCCGTTGTTAAGAGCTTGGGTGTTCAACTGGACCCCTTGCTGACCATGGAGACTCAGGTCTCCATGGTCAGCAAGACGTCATTTTTTCACCTACAACAGGTAGGCGACTGGCACCCTACCTGTCCAGGGACGACCTGGCCACGGTGATCCAAGCGACGGTCATCTCGAGGCTGGACTACTGTAACGCCCTCTACATTGGCCTTCCCTTGTCGACAATCCGGAAACTCAAGCTAGTGCAAAATGCCGCTGCTCGCTTGCTGGCGGGAGCGCCAGTGAGGGAACACATTATGCCCATCCTTCGGCAACTGCACTGGCTTCCCATCGAGTACCGAATTGCCTTCAAGGTGTTGGTTTTAACCTTTAAGGCCTTACACGGCCTAGGGCCTGCATACCTGAGGGACCGCCTTGCTCCGTATATTCCCCCGAGATCACTACGTTCAGAGGAACAGAATCTGTTACTGGTGCCATCAATCCGCTCCTGCCATCTGTCCGCGACTAGGCAAAGAGCCTTCTCTGTGGCAGCTCCAGTGTTATGGAACTCCCTCCCAGATGACACCCGAGCTATCCCAGAGCTCATCCCTTTTCGAAGAACTTGCAAGACCGCCCTCTTCAGACTAGCCTTCAACTAGGCAAACCGGCCTAGTGTAATTGCCTAGTATAACTGTGCCTCGGGTTCAAGGAAATGCTCCTGTATTTTATCTTGTACCTCGGGATGTGATGTGTGTTTTATGTTTTTATTGTATGGCCGCATGGTTGGTACATGTTGCCTATTTTATATGCTGTTATCCGCCCCGAGCCTGCAGGGAGGAGCGGAATACAAGACTGAACAATAAATAAATAAATAAATAAATAAGCTGTCTACTTTAAAATCATAATGTAACACAGCAGTAAAAGGAATTTATTTATCTACAACCTTTTTGCATGGCACTAAGTGGAGATACTTCAACCTAATTTTGAAGTATGAAAACTGACAGCATGCCTATATATTGATCTTTTAATGTGTCAGATATATTTTGCAAATTATTTGGTAGCAATCCACACTTTGTTTTTCATTCTGTCAGATGGTGACACATTTGCCACCACAAGCTTAACAACAATGGACACATGTTTGAAAGAAAACTGTTCCACTACTATGCCAGCTCTACAGTCAGGTTCGTAGAAATCTCAGATTTTTATCTCCTGTTTCCATCAAACAAATATCCATTATTTGAGGAAGACCTAGATGGTACAGAGATTGCATGAATGTTCCTAAAGGCAGCCATATTGTCTTCTTGTAATAATGTTTGGTTAAAAGGAAGTGACACTGTAAAGGTTGCTGCTTGGCGTACGAGGTGGAGAGAGTATTCTCAACTAGTATGAGGCACATTCTTCTATTAGTCATTACTGGGGAACAGGTGAAGAGGACATGCAGGATTTGGCAGCCACCTCATAAATGTAATTGCTAGTACCACCTGGAGTAGACCCATTAAATTAGTTGCTGAATGTCAACGTTTGTGAAACTCCTATGAATTCAATTGGTCCACTCTAATTAAGATCAGCAGTTAGATTCAGACCATACTCTATATCAGGGCTGTCCAACAGGCGGCCCTGGGGCCGTACACGGCCCCCGAGCCCCTTCCCTCCGGCCCCCTAACTTGTTTTAATAAAATACAAATTAAAAATCAATAAAAAAAATACCTACTTCCGGGTTTAGGCAAGCATCGCGAGACTACGCCAGCCACAGACGGGATTTCTAGGGAGGTCGAATTCCCGTCTGTGGCTGCGTAGTCTCGCGATAGCTGCCGAAATCTCAGGTCCCGCGGGATTTGTGGCCAGCCTGAGCGCGCGCCTCCTCCTCCCTCGCGGCTGCTTCCAGGCCAGCCCCCATTCCCTCAGAGAGAGGGTGGAGGGGAGTGAGGCAGGGAAAGCCCCTCCTGGCTCCGTCCTCTTCCTGTGGAGGGCCCTGAGCTTGGCCGGGGCTCTTTGGGGACGACGGCGGCGTTGGCGCTTCGGCCCTGTGGCGGGGCTCCCGCAGTAATGCTTTGATTGTGTTTTTCCCTTATGGCAGAAGGAGGTTGGACTGGATGGCCCTTGGAGGTCTCCTTCTACTCTAGGAACCTATTGTTGTTGTTACTATTATTATTAGTAACAGAGGCTGAATGAATATGATCATCATCATTATTATTATGAATAAATTCAGGGGCTTATTATACTTTCATTTAGTTGAATTCAGCCTTAAAATATATTTATATGGCTCTCACTGAAATAAATTTCCAAATATTTTGCTTTTATGGCTCTCTGAGTAGTGGGTAGGTAGATCTTTTTGACTTGGTTGTTTTATAAGTAGCTCACATGCTGAAAAAGTGTGAGCACCCCTGCTCTATATTGTCTACTTCTGCCATCAAGTGATATTTAGTAGAATCTTGCATCCTATGTGTATGTAATTTCATCCACAGATGAAGAAGCAGATGAAGATGGGATTGAGAGAACCTGTGACACTTTACTAATGTGTATTGTGACAGTATTGAACCAAGGGCTGAGGAACGGTGGTGGTGTAGGAGATGTCCTCCGAAAGCCTTCCAAAGATGTAAGTGTTTCATCTTTGTTGAATATGTGTAACAGTAGCTTTATGTTTCCCTGTATTATTTGATTTATTAGTGTAGCTTTGTGATGAACTAGACATGATATAACTGTTGAAATTATTGCTTCCATGTATGCTCTGTTACTCTAAGCATTATTCTCTCAAGCTGAAAGGGAGAAACATGCTTTGGTGACATCAGAATATAGATACATCTTCCATGCATGGCTTCACTTAGGTGCTTCCTATAGATTTGGTGGAGGGGGCAGAATAAGAAATATGTTGAACACTACAGCGTAAATGCCATTGGTAGATCCATACCCCCCCTTAAAAATCTGGGGGGGGGGGCATTCAGATAGGAATGGAGATACTGAAACACAGTGCTTACTATCTGTATATAATATTTAAAGTACTATAAAATATAATATAAAATATATAAAATTATATATATATATATATATATATATATATAAACAAAAATAATATAAAGTACAATAATATATAAAATAAGACAAACATACAAAAAGCTGCAGGAAGCTCTCTCAAAGACAATCCCCCCCACCCACACACACACACTTCTCAGGAGTAAATGGGCATGGGCAAACTTGGGACCTTCCTCCAACTTCCTCCTCGGTTGCAATCTGCGGGCCTGGCGGAGGGAGGGAGTGATGCCTCCTGGGTGCCCCCCCCCCGGCTGAGTAGCGGGAAGGAGGGAGGGAGGAAGGGAGGAAAAATTTGAAGCGCTACCTTGCGCGCGCTCCTTCCACTCCTCCCGCGTGCCGCCGCTCTCGCGTGACATTGCAGAGCGACGAGGAGCCTTCGAAAGCTCCGCCTCACACTTCCTGGTTCCCACTGCCGGCCCCTCCCACGGGCATTGCAGAGGGCAAAGGAGCCAGCAGCGGGAGCCCGGGAGAGCGGGAGCCTGGTTCCCGCTGCCTGCCCCTTCCGCGGGGTATTGCAGAGGGTGAAGGAGTGCAAGGCGGAGTCTTCAAGGGCTCTGCCTAGCACTCCCTTGCCCTCTGAAAGGCCAGCAGCGGGAGCCAGGAAGCGCAAGATGGAGCCTTTGAAGGCTCCTCCTCGCTCTGCAATGCCCTGCGGTTGCGGCGACACACGGGAGCAACGGTGCCCGGGGGGGGGGAATTTGCCCCCCTTCCAAGATGGCGCCCTACGCAGCGGCGTAGTAGGCGTACATGGTGGGACCGCCCCTGTATATAATACAGTTGCTTTAGAAAGAATAGTGTTTGATGCTACTGAACCTAGCTCGCAGGTCTAGAAGGAGAACATGGGTGCATAGTACCAATCCTTCTCAGAACAGATTGCCAATGTGATTGTATCCCTACAGTCTATACTGGAAATTGGATATAAACTACTTCAGCATGTTTCAGGTATCATGTCATCAGACCTTTCTTCAGCAAAGTCATTCCTCACTTGACAAGACATTAAATATTTATCAATCTCACAACTTGAAACTATTTTTAAATGACAGAATGCATAATAAGTGGGCTCTAAGGGCCCTTCCACAAAGCTGAATAAAATTCCATATTTTCTGCTTTGAACCGGAATATATGGCAGTGTAGATTCAGATAACCCAGGGCCTGTCCAGATAGTACCTTTATTGCGGTCAAAGGAGGGGCTTGTCCAGACAACGTTCTGGACAGTCCCAAATTAATTCGCTACAAACCAGGAAACTCTGGTTTGTAGGAAATTAATTAGATAGTGGGTTTATTCCACACCTTCTTGGAAAATGCAGGATAAACCCACTATTTTCAGTTATAGACTGCAGAATACTGCAGTCCAGACAGTATTCCCACAGTTTACCAGGCTAAATAAGCCTAAAAAGACTAAAAATAAAAAATTACTCAGCCTGCCACCATGAAACTAATGCGGCTCATAGAAATGATGCACTGCCCGGGGGAGGGGTGGAGGAGGAAAGTTGGCCAGGTGAGTAATTTTTAATCTTTAGGCCTTTTATGAGGGGTTTTGGGAGAGGATGGGTGCTGTTTTGGGTTTTCTGGGCTCCAGCAGCCTGAAAATACTGAAACAGCTGTGTGGATTGGGCCCGGGGATCGCGTGACATTGGCCCAATCCACACTGGGCCTATACGAGGTGTCAAATGAATTTGGGACAAAGCAGGTTTTTAATGCTTTGTCTCAAATTCATTTGATTTTACCAGAGGCATCGTTTGGATGACTCCAGTAAAATCATGTGAACTCGTGTGTTTTGGGCCCTGTCTGAATGGGCCATAAGAAGTGGAGTGAGTTGGGAACCAGAGAAAGAAATGGAAAGGGAAAGATTAGTAGCACATTGGGCAAAACAATTACTGGTGAGGAAGAAGAGGGAAGTTTACTGGTTCACAGAAGATTCAACTATAGTAAACCAGAGATCTGAGATTTTAATTCTTCTGCATTTGAAGAAGTGGTTTATTATCCATGAAATAAATGTTTTAGTCTTAAAGATGCCACAATGGCTGTGTTTCCCCCCCCTCTTTTTGATGCTGAAACAGAACAACACAATTATCTCTTTGCAAATTGCTCAAGGTTTTTTTGTTTTGTTTTTCCTAGCTCAGTTTATATCTCTTACAGCTGTACAAGATGAAGAGTATCTAACAAATCCATGGCAGGCAATTGGCTTGTTTGTAATAGTTGACATGGTCGAATGTTATGAAAACATATATGAGCAAACGTAAATTTTTTCCCCTGCTGGGTATAAATTTGAGATTACATAGAAATATCATTGTTGTTTCAGGAGCCACTCTTTGCTGCTCGAGTTGTTTACGATCTTCTGTTTTATTTCATTGTCATAATTATTGTCCTGAACCTCATATTTGGAGTCATCATCGATACATTTGCAGATCTCAGAAGTGAAAAGCAGAAAAAAGAGGAAATCTTAAAGACAACGTGTTTCATCTGTGGTATGTTTTAGTGAGCTATATTAAACTGGCTGAGAGGAAGAAATTTTAAAATATATCTTCTTTAATAAAGGGTGATTTATAGCACCTCTCATTGCTTTGCCATTCTAAACTGAATGGCAAGTCAAAAAATAACTTTGATGTTCACTGGCTGTAGAATTTGAAAACTAAGCTAGTTTCATGCTGTCTTTGCTATCATTTTATTAATAAATTAAGGAGATGTTGTATGTTAGCATACTTCTGCATATTGCTAGAATGATCCCAAATGGGAGTTGTGAGAGGTCTCATCCTCAGAACTTCAACATGCATGCAACTGAATCATTTTATATGTCTTAACTATATCCACACATTGAACACTGAGCAACAAAAACTGTTTTACCCGTTTGGCAAAGGAGCTCTTACATAAACAGATTGGAATGTCTAAGTGAATATTATAGCTTCCACTAAGAGTCAGTTCTCTTGTACTAAATAACTATTTTAACACAACACAATTGCAGCAATTTGATCTCCCTTAACTGCACATTTTTATCAGCTGCAAACATATATTGCAACCACATCCATATGCGACCACTCACTCAACTGGTACGTAGCTTTGGGCTGGAGTGCCATCAGTATGCGGTGACACCCAGCTCATTCTGAGGATGGAGGGCAGGCCTGACTCCGTACCCGATAATTTCCATCTGTGCCTTGAGGCCGTTACTGGATGGCTGCATGGCAGCAGGTTGAAGGTGAATCCGGTGAAGACGGAAATCCTATGGCTGGGCCGTCTGGGCGATAGGGAGATCCGGCTGCCAACCCTGGATGGTGAGGCACTACGCCCGTCATCATCTGTAAAAAGCCTTGGTGTCCTTTTAGACCTCCTGCTGTCAATGGAGGCTCAAATCTCCACTGTCAGCAGGACCGCATTCTTTCATCTGTGGCAGGTGAAGCGACTGGCTCCACCTCCAGGTCAACCTGGTCAAAGAGGTGACGGACTGCACCGATACGCCCCCCCTTTTCAGAGGGTGGGCAGAAGACCGGACACTTAAAAGTGGAAGATGTGCAGGGACGGGAAATACTAGTGATCTCGGGTAGGGGCAATAGGGACGGTAGACGTAGGCCTTATGTGAGGAGAAGGAGGAGGAGCCGAGGAAGGGCTCGTCCTCCTTCTGACCTATGAGCTATCCCCAGGCACGCAGATGGGGAGTCTCCAACTATCTCTCCTCCAACTCTGGTACTAGCAAACACTAGGTCCGTGCATAACAAGACGGGGATCATCAGTGACTTCCTCCTGGAGAAGAAGGTCGACCTTGCGTGTTTCACTGAAACCTGGTTGCAAGAGGGAGATGAGGTCCTTATGCACGATTTGGCATCACCGGGGTTTGTTGCTAGGGGGGGGTGGCCATCCTCAATCGAGACAATTTCCATTCCAGGACGATTCCGACGGCGAACATCCCAGGAATAGAGTGTGCCGGTCTGGTGTGGGGTTCCAGTGAGAGTGTAGCCTTCCTGTTGGTGTACCGAGCACCCAACGCGCCAACAGGGAGCCTGCCTAAGCTGCTGGAGATGGTCTCGGAGTGGGCATTGAGGTTCCCCAAACTTATTGTGTTGGGGGACTTCAATGTCCACGCCGATACCACCTCCCCTTCAACAGCAGCCATGGACCTGGTGTCTACCATGGAGGCACTAGGACTCTCACTTTGTAAGACCGGTCCCACACACCAGGCTGGGCACACCCTGGATTTGATCTTCGCAGCCGGAATTCAGGTGGTCCTAACCTCTGTAATGGAGGTTCCATGGTCCGACCACAGTGTCCTGGAAGTCTGTCTTGAAATGCACCCCCCCCCCCAACTCGGTAAGGGTGCCGAACCTATTTTGGTTCGCCCGAAGAGACTTATGGAACCCACTAGGTTCCTGAATGCTCTGAGGGATTTGGAACTCCCCAGCGACTCAGTCGACGGGCAAGTGGAACACTGGAACATCTGTCTCTCCGCTGCCTTAGATGAGATCGCCCCCAGACGCTCTCTCACCCTCCGTAGAAATCGCTCACCTTGGTTTACTGAGGAGCTACGAGCGATGAAACGGAGGAAGAGACAGCTAGAGGATGTGTGGTGGGATCGCCGTGACGGAGCATCGAGATTAGCTTATAAGCAGTTCAAAGAGGTTTATGAGCAAGCTATCAAGGAAGCCAAAAAAGTTCATTATTCTTCCTTGATAGAGTCAGCTAGTTCACGCCCAGCCCAACTTTTTAGAATAATTCGGTCCTTGACAACAATTCCAGCTGTCCCAAATGATAGGGGTTTGGTGCCAACAGCTGAGGCTTTTCAGAACTTCTTTGCCGACAAAATCTCGATCCTCCACCGGGATATCCCTGCCACCCTTGATACAGTGAGTGAACTCGAGACTCCGCCGCCACTCGGCGGGCCCACCTTCACCCATTTCCAACTGCTGGACGCAGCAGCTGTCGATAAGTTACTTGCTGCAGCTAGACCAACTACCTGCTCCCTCGACCCGTGCCCCTCCTGGCTTGTTAGATCTTGCCGGGAGGGGTTACGTGCCCCCTGGGAAAGTTTATCAACAGCTCCCTTGAGCAAGGAGTGTTCCCAGGGGGGTTGAAAGAGGCAATGGTAAGACCGCTGCTGAAGAAGCCGAATTTAGATCCTTCGGCTCCCTCCAATTACCGACCTGTGTCTAATTTGCCTTTTTTAGGCAAGGTAATTGAGAGGGCAGCAGCGGATCAGCTGCAGCGGTTCCTAGACGACACAGCTGGGCTTGACCCCTTCCAGTCCGGCTTCCGTATTGGGCATGGGACGGAGACCGTGCTTGTCGCCATTACAGACCAACATCGCCGCCAGCTGGACCAGGGTGGATCAGCACTGTTTGTTTTGTTAGACCTAACAGCAGCGTTTGACACAGTAGATCACGCCTTGTTGACCCACCGCTTAGCCATGACTGGGGTTAGGGGGACCGCCCTTAAATGGGTGGCCTCCTTCCTCCAGGATCGGGGACAGCGTGTGGAGGGGGGCGGGGGGGGTCTCTGGGAGACTCCCATTAAGTTGTGGGGTCCCCCAGGGGGCCATCCTCTCCCCCTTATTATTCAACATCTATATGCGCCCCCTGGCCCAGCTGGCTGTTATCAGTATGCGGATGACACCCAGCTTCTGCTGAGAATGGACGGCAGGCCGGATACCGTACCCGATTGTTTCCATCGATGCCTCGAAGCCGTGACTGGCTGGCTGCGTTCCAGCCGGCTGAAGGTGAACCCGTCGAAGATGGAGATCTTGTGGCCTGGTCGCCCTGGGCTGGATGAGTGCCGGTTGCCTACCCTGGATGGCAAGCAACTTAGCCAGTCATCTCTTGTCAAGAGCTTTGGTGTCCAATTGGACCCCTTGCTGACCATGGAGACCCAGGTCTCCACGGTCAGCAAAATTGCATTTTATCACCTTCATCAGGCTAGGCGACTGGCACCCTACCTGTCCAGGGACGACCTGGCCACGGTGATCCAAGTGACGGTCATCTCGAGATTGGACTACTGTAACGCCCTCTACGTTGGCCTTCCCTTGTCGACAAACTCAAGCTGGTGCAGAATGCCGCTGCTCGCTTGCTGGTGGGAGCACCAGTGAGGGAGCATATTACTCCCATCCTCCAGCAAGTGCACTGGCTTCCTATAGAGTACCGAATTGCCTTCAAGGTGTTGGTTTTAACATTTAAGGCCTTACACAGTCTAGGGCCTGCGTACCTGAGGGACCGCCTTGCCCCGTACGTTCCCCCGAGATCACTACGTTCAGAAGAGCAAAATTTGCTACTGGTTCCATCGATCCGCACTTGCCATCTATCCACAACTAGGCAGACAACGTGGCGGCCCCAGTATGGTGGAACTCTTTGCCAGATGTTACCCGAGCGATCCCAGAGCTCGGTCCATTTCGAAGGGCCTGTAAAACTGCCCTCTTCAAACTGGCTTTCGACTAATTGAGCTGCCCTGAGGGGTCCATGCCTTGAGTTCTAGAAACTGAAATCCTGTTGATTTTACTGTATATTGGTTTTATGTTTTTATGTTTTATGTTTATTGTATGGCTGCTGGTTGTATGCGCAGCATGTTTTTATTGTATGTTAATCCGCCCCGAGCCTGCAGGGAGGAGCGGAATATAAGATCGAATAATAAATAAATAAATAAATAAATATTTGTCCCGGAACGACCTGGCCTCGGTGCTCCAGGCTACGGGCATCTCAAGACTTGACTACTGTAATGCTCTTTACATTGGCCTTCCCTTGACTGCGACCCGGAGACTCAAGTTAGTGCAGAACGCCGCAGCTCGGCTTCTCGCAGGGAAGCCTGCGAGCTGCCATGTAATACCTATCCTGCGAGACCTGCACTGGGAAGCCTGCCTATCGAATTCCGGATCACTTTCAAGGTGTTAATTCTTACTTTTAAGGCCTTACATGGTCTGGGGCCAGTGTATCTAAGGGATCGCCTGTTCCCTTATAACCCCCCGAGGTCACTATGGTCAGAAGAGTTGAACCTTCTTGCTATTCCTAGTGTCAGATCCCTACCCCCACCAGTGTTTTCGACCTCTCTCATCAATCTCTCCCCTCCTCCTTCAGTTCCATACCTGTTACAATATCCTGTCTTGTAAAATATATTTTATACTGATTTCTAATCTAATTTTAAATAACTGCTTATTGGGGAGTTTTCCTTCCCTTCTAAGGGCGCTTGTGCCCACTTTGTGCTGGTCAGTGATCGTAATAAAGTTTTGTTGTTGTTGTTGTTGTTGTTGTAATGTTAGATCCTTTCATCTAACAGCAACCCGGCGGAAGGCATTCTCTATCATAGGTCCAGTCCTATGGAACTCCCTGCCGCCTGAGACTCGGGCCCTTCGAGATCTGCGCTCCTTTCGTAGAGCATGCAAAACCCACCTCTTCAGGCAGGCTTTTGACAATTGCTGAGTTTTTAAACCACTGTTTTATTCTGTATTGTTTATTCTTCCTTGTAAACCGCCCCGAGCCTCTGGGAGTGGCGGTATAAAATCGCAGAAATAAAATAATAATAATATTGTTTACGGTTCTGTTTTCTGCATTTCAGAACCAATATTATAAACTTGGAAAAGAAAGGCTGCAATATATGAGGCTATTTTGTTTATACAAGTGAATGAATGAAGTGTTTATTGTACTAGCCATAGGCCATGATATAAAATATACAACTTCCAAAAGTACAACAAGCACTTTCCAATATAAACATTAAAACATGTTCCATATACTGGCTTTTAAAAAATACAGCAGTAGTGACATGACGACAATTACAATGTCTGATTCACATCATCCCAATATATCTCCATTTCCTTTTTTCACTTCTGCAGTGGAGTTTACCATTTTGGCTCGAATTTTTTGAGCTGCAACTGCAAATGTGGCAACCTTTAATGTAATCTTTTTGGAATCATCTGCTAACAAGTCACAGATGATTGCTGACTGTTGCCATGCTGCCCTTTCTTCCAAAAGTGTTCCCAGGAGATTGTTTCGAGGGTCATTATACAATGGCAATGTAACAGATAGTGTGTTAAATCCTCTCTTTCCCCAGACCCACAGATACAAAGACGTTGGGCATGAGGGATCCCTCTATATCTTCCCTCTAACCAGCCTGATGGGATTGTTTGAAAGCACAGGGCTGTAAATGCTTTTCTAAGGGCTACAGATGTTAAAACTTGAAGATATTGTTAACAATATTGGTCACTCTTTTGTAGAGGATACCAAGTGGAGACACCCTGCTGTTTACTAGTCCACAAGTTTTCAATTATATCCACCTCAAAGATTTTGTCTCTAATCGCCCGTTTATACAAGTGGTAATAGGTCTGGGATTCTTTTATACATAGAGCAGGGCTGTCCAACTTCTTCCGGCCCAAGGGCCGGGAAGAGTGTCACTGATCACCTGGGGGGCCGCAGGTGATCAGTGAGCGGGGGCGTGGCCACTCCTGGGGGCGTGGCCGCTCCCGGGGCGTGGCCGGCCTCCTGCGCGGCCCGCCCATTTTCAGGAGGGTTTTCCTGGGTGACGTTAGGCTGGGTGACGCCTGACGTCACCCAGCCTAACGTCACCCGGGAAACCCTCCCGCAAGCCTGGATGGCTGGTGGGGAAGCGAAGCGCCGCTCGCTTTCCCCGCCAGCCTTCCAGGCTTCGGGAGGGTTTTTGCCCGGCTCCTGTGACTCTCTGAGCAGAGGGACACGGGAGTTGGGCGAAAATCTCCCGCCAGCCTGGATGGCTGGTGGGGAAGCGAAGCGCCGCTCGCTTTCCCCGCCAGCCTTCCAGGCTTCGGGAAGGTTTTTGCCCGGCTCCTGTGTCTCTCTGAGCAGAGGGACACGGAGCTGGGCTAAACTCCCCGCCAGCCTTGATGGCTGGTGGGAGAAGCGCCGCTTGCTTCCCCGCCAGCCTTCCAGGTTTGGGGAAGGGTTTTCGCCCGGCACTCGCGTCTCGAGTGCCGGGTGAAAACCCTTCCCCAAACCTGGAAGGCTCGCGGGGGAAGCGAGCGCCGCTTCTCGCTTCCCCCGCCAGCCATCCAGGCTGGCGGGAGTTTTCGCCGCTGCCGTGATGCCTTGGAAAGGAGGGACCCCCTCCCTTCCAAGGCATTGGCCCGGAGAGAGAGGGAAGAAGAGGGTGGTGCAGGGAGGAGGAGCTAGCTCTCTTCCTCCTCCCTGCACTGCCCCTTGTCCCTCTCTCTCGCGGCGCCGATGCAAACCGGTTTGCATCGGTGCCGGCGAGAGAGGGAAAAGAGTGGTGCAGGGAGGAGGAGCTGGCTCACTTCCTCCTCCCTGCCCCGCCTCCCCCCCCCCCGGCCATTTAAATTTTTTTTTAAAAAAAAATTAAAAATGGCGGCCGGGGGCCTAGTTGGGGCCGGAGCCAACAGGCTGGGGGGCCATGTACGGCCCCAGGGCCGCCAGTTGGACAGCCCTGACATAGAGGATCCCAGGTCGTCCAGAATGGTAGGTGGTTTCAGAACAGACAAAGGATGGATCGATATGAAGCAGTTATACAACCTTGATACCACTTTCATTGCATTGTCTTTAAAGGTG
Organism: Anolis apletophallus; assembly: GCA_030556195.1. Classification (NCBI taxonomy): domain Eukaryota; kingdom Metazoa; phylum Chordata; class Lepidosauria; order Squamata; family Anolidae; genus Anolis; species Anolis apletophallus. The sequence continues at coordinate 47,039,682 of JARBWK010000009.1, read as the reverse complement.
AGAACAAACAATTAATGGAAGGGAGAGCTACTATACTGGCTACTAGCAAGGATTGCTACATAGGGCACCTCTACACAGACACTATAATCCAGTTTGGAACCCATTCAAAAAGAGGTGATTAGATTGACAACTCTAGAACCAGTTTGAGGCCAGGAAGGTGATAATAAAAATGACCATGGAACCTGGTATCAAACCTCTTTGCAGTGTTTTTCCACCCATTTTCTGGAGAGATGTGCATCAGAACACCAGAGGCATAGGGATGAAAAAAGTGATAGATATTAGTGGAGGTAGTTCCCCCTCCTAAGAGGTCATTTAGCCCCCTGTTCTGAATTATTTACTGTGCTTCAGCAAAGGAAGGTATCTACAATGTGTTCTTCATGTTGTGGATCTCACTCTGCATCTGATATACACTGGCATCTGCTATAGCATATTTTTGACAGAACTTTGACTTCCTTGGTATTGCATTTTTTGGGCACTGCAGCTTCGAGTCAGCTTCAAACAGCATTATGTGGTCATATGGCAGCACCCATAGACAATGAGTACCATATTCAGGATAGGGCTTGTCATCCTGCTTATCAGGTTCTCATAGGTCTGTGGTTGGCCACCAAGAGGAACAAGATGTTGGGCTACATCTGCCTAGCTTTCTATAAAGGCAGATAGATGAAATATAAGGATTTTAAGGTTTAAATATTCCGGCGATGAGGCCAACATGGCGGATGGCCTTGAAGATGCTGGGGGTGAGCAGTCACCAAGTGGAACAACAAATATGGTGGATGGCCTTGGGGACGCGAAAGAGATCGCCTTCTTCCCCAGGCCGAAAACGAAAGCGCTGCCGACTCGGGCGCAATCGCCACCGGAAATGGAAGGATCAGCTGAGTAGGCTGCTCCCGGATGCCCCTCCCTTTTCACCCCCGGAGGGGGCAAAGAAGAGTCGGGAGCCTCATGAGGTGAAGATTAAACAGCAAGATGACCAGGCTGCAGTTAAAGATATCCAGCCAGTGAATGAAGAACCCCCCAAGGACCTTTACCCTACTAGCTCTTTGTCTATTGGAGGAACTGATTACTCCAGCAAGGGACCCAGTGCTGGGTGCTCAGGATCCCCTCATAAGAGAAGGAGGGGCAGAAGAAGTTTCAAGATACGAACTTTGGGGGGGTTGGGCTTTGGGAGCTGGGCTAGAACAAGGGGTCTCCAAGCAGGTGGTTAAATTCAACGTGGGGCCTGAAACTCCTGAGCTAGACACTGGTCGGGTGGCTGACTCCCCCCTAATGACTATGCCTGACAAAGGTAAAGGGTTTTCCCTCTCTGGAGGTTTGACAACCCCCATCAAAAGACAAACACTGAGGCAGTCTGAGGTTTCTTTCACTCCTGCCACAAATCCACCTAGAGATGGAATTTCTAGTCTCACAAATTGTAGCCCCCACGCTCCCCCTTTTCAGGGGATGAGCAGATGGCCAGACACTTAGATGGTCAACACACCTATGAGGACCTGGGCCGGGGAATTTTGACGATCTCTGGGAGAGGGAGTTATGGTGGTAGCCGCAGGCCGAAAGCTAGAGAGAGATGGAGTCGGAACCAGACTCGACCGACCTCTGACCTGCGTGCTATTCCCAGGTGCACTGGTGACAGGCTACCAGATATCTCCCCTCCAACCCTGGTATTAATGAACGCTAGATCAGTACGGAACAAGATCTCCACTATCAGAGACTTTCTCGTGGATAGGGATATAGACTTAGCATGTATCACCGAGACCTGGCTAGTGAAGGTGAAGTCCTCCTGCAGGAACTAACAACCACAGGCTATGCAGTTAATCACCAGGGAAGGACTGGGAGATGGGGGGGGGGGGGTGGAGTGGCAATGCTCGGCCGTGATAAGTTTGTTTTCAGAACAATTCCAACACCGAACATCCCAGGAATTGAGTGTGTCAGCCTTGTGTGGGATTTAGCCTTTCTGTTGGTGTACCGTGCGCGTAATGCACCAACAGACAGCCTACCGAAGCTGCTGGAGATGATATCGGAGTGGGCCTTGAGGTTCCCCAGGCTTGTTGTCCTTCTTTTTCAGGAGCAGCAGAGGATTTAGTGTCATCCATGGTGACACTCGGGCTCTCACTCTGCAGCACTGGGCCCACACATCAGGCTGGTCATACCCTGGATCTGATTTTCGGTGCTGTTATTCAAGTGACCCTAACCTCTATTATAGAGGTCCCATGGTCGGATCACTGTGTTCTGGAAATTCGGTTAGAGCATCGTGGGGTCCCTCAGGGGGCGATCCTCTTTTCTCTATTATTTAACATTTACATGCGTTCACTGGCCCAGCTGGTACGTAGCTTTGGTCTGGAGTGCCATCAGTATGCTGATGACACTCAGCTGGTGCTGAGGATGGAAAGCCGACCGGACTCTGTACCCGATTCTTTCCACCAGTGCCTTGAGGCTGTGACTGGATGGCTATGATCTAGCCGGCTGAAGGTGAATCCATCGAAAACGGAGATCTTGTGGCTGGGTCGCCCGGGTGAGGGGAATGCCGGTTGCCTACACTGGATGGCGAGCCTTTATGCCCGTCATCGTTAGTAAAAAGTTTGGGGGTCAAATTAGACCCTTTGCTGACTATGGAGGTTCAGGTCTCCACGGTCAGCAAAACCGCATTTTTCCATCTGAGCCAGGCTAGGTGGCTGGCTCCCTACCTATCCATGAGCAACTTGGCCACAGTGATCCAGGCGACGGTCATCTCGAGATTGGACTACTGTAATGCCCTTTACATCGGTCTTCCTTTGAGAGTGACCCGGAAACTTAAGCTAGTGCAGAATACAGCAGCTCATCTTCTTGCCGGAGTTCCGGCAAGATGCCATATTACACCAATCCTGCGGCAACTGCACTGGCTGCCAATAGAGTACTGGATCACTTTCAAAGTATTGGTTTTAATCTTCAAGGCCTTGTATGGTCTTGGGCCGGTGTATTTGAGGGGCCGCCTCTCCCCACATGTTCCCCAAAGATCTTTGAATTCCGAAGAACTAAATCTCCTTAGTGTTCCATCTGTCCAGACATATCATCTATCCTCAACCAGGCAAAAGGCTTTTTCGGTGGTGGTACCAACTCTGTGGAACGCTCTGCCAGATGAGGTCCGAGGAATCAGAGAGCTGTCCTCATTCCGAAGAGCATGTAAGATGGTCCTCTTTCGCTTAGCGTTCCCATCTGAGTAAAACCGTAACATCTCTGTGTGAGGCTGCTCCAAATCTTCCGTAATGATCACGCACAGACTGCCAGTCGATCTAACGAATTTATTGAAGGTACAACACCTGTAAAGCCAAAGCAGTGTCCCGACACCCAAACACACCTTTTATACTCAACCCCCCCCCCCCCACCTTCACCTGCAACGTCCGGGAGAGGTTGCATCATACCCGCTGACTCAGCAGTTCTAGTGTCCAGTGGATATTACATCATATCCCATCTGAGTCAGCATTCTGCGTGCCAGTGTCCAATGTCCAGAGGGAGCCGTGTCACATCCTCCCTGACTCAGCAGGAATCCCCCGTTGGCTCTTGGGAGATTACATCATCCCCAGGGGAATCCCCCAGGGTCATATCAGTCTTTCACATGCTAGGTCAGACTGCGAGTTCCCTTAGCCTCTCCAAGGCTAAGAACCTCCAGTTCTGACACTCTGTTGTTAGTTTTTAATTCATATTATGGTAGAAAGTAATATTTTAGATTAATTTGAAGTTTTATTACTGTATCTGTGCGTTTTATATTGTTGTAAACCGATCCAAGCTTCTAGAAGAAGCGGTCTAGAAGCTGAAATAATAAATAAATAAATAAGGTGAAGTACTTAAATCCTTCTAGAAAGTGATAGATTTGCTCTATTTTGATTTAGCCTGAGCTTTCCCTCATAATTTGCAGAAATCGTTAAGAGAACCTTGGACTTTTAAAGTGTGATTTGCGGGATATGTAGATCATTTCAAATACTTCCCATTCCCTTGTGAGTGTTTCTCTCACACTCTGGATCTTTCTTCTTCTCTCCTCGGTTTCTCAATTTCATTTCCTTCCTCCCAAGATTTTTTTCGAGAGTGACATCTCAAGTCTAAATTAGTCCTAAAATCCTTAAGATTTCTAGGTTTTTATAAGAAAACTTTCAAGTGGATGTATCTTGAAGGTTTAGTGATATATTGCATTCCCAAAAAGGGTTTTCCTCCACTGTTATTCTTGGTAAAGGTTAGGTTTTTAGAAAGGGAAAGTGTTATCTAGGAGGGTTTTCAATACATAGACCTGATCTAACTCACCTGAATTTTAAAGATTGGTAGCATGTGTTTAATCCTATTGTATTACACTATGTAATGTTATTTTTGTTCCTGAGTTATGAATGTCACTTCCCAATTTATTCTATCATAAAAATCTGGAAAAAGCTTATTAAACTGCAAAACTTCACATTTTGCTATAGTTTTTCAATAATTATCTGATAGAGTCTCAACCAATTCAACATAGTTTGTGGCAGCCCAAAAATGAAGATTCGGAAGTATAACAACTACTTTCAAAGTAAGTACTACACAATTAAATAGAAAATAATGCTTTCAAACCAGGACCAGAATTTTGTCACATAGTGTTATTATTCCAGATATTATTTCTTTGAGAATAAGAAAAGGTAAAGTTCTGAAATTGGCCTTAATTTCTAACCCCTGAATTTTTGTACTGTAGGCTGTCTTGTTTGCAGGTGGAATTCATTCCATTTGCAACTGATTGCAGAAATTGAATGATGATGAAATCTTATCACAAAATACCATTTTGCACTCTCTTTTTCTGGTAAAAGTTATTTTTAAAGCTTGAATTGTAGGCAGGTGTTGACATGATATGTAGACAGTAAATTTTTTGTGTGTCTCTTTTTTGCAGGTCTTGAGCGAGATAAATTTGATAACAAGACAGTTTCATTTGAAGAGCACATAAAGTCAGAGCACAACATGTGGCACTACTTGTACTTTATAGTTCTAGTCAGAGTGAAAGACCCTACAGAATACACTGGTCCTGAAAGTTATGTGGCTCAGATGATCCAGGTGAGTCAATTTTTGTACCAGTCATGCAGCAGAGAGAAGGTTCTATAAAGCAGTCTTTCTCAACCAGTGTGCCGTGGCACACTAGTGTGCCGTGACGGACCTCCTGCTGTGCCGCGAGAAAAGCTCCCTGCCCCCCTTCCTCCCCCCTCCTGCCGAACTCCTGCTGCTTGGGGGAGGAGGAAGGGCCGGGCCGTGGCGAAGAAAAGAAGAAGGGACCGGGGCGCCGCCTCCTTCGGCCGTTTCCCCAGCCAGCCTCCAATCCGCCATGACTCCCACCATGACTCTCGCCCCTCGCTCGCTGAAGCCACGTGGAGGAGGAGCCCCGCCCACTGAAGCCCGTTCACCGCTCATGCTCTTCCTCTGTAGGAGAGCTGAAGCTGGGGGGAGGGGGCAGGGCATGGCGCGGCCTATAGATGAGCTGAAGCTGGGGGAGGGGGCGGGGCATGGCGCAGCCTGGCTCCGCCCCTTCCCTGGCTTCGGCACTACCAGCAGCTGCTCCCAGCAGGCCACCAACCCCCAACCGTTCTTTACTGTGTTAGAGTGTCATTTTGTGTCATTTTGGTTGGTGGTGTGCCCCCAGATTTTTTTAATGTTAAAAGTGTGCCGCGGCTCAAAAAAGGTTGGGAAACACTGCTATAAAGAGTAGCAGGACTTGAACCATGGGAAGCTTTGATCAGTATTACTATAAAAGAATGTTCATTAATTTGTAATAACCCTTGGTAATGACCTAATGCTGGGTATAATGAAGAGATGAAGGCAGATTTCACAGTATTACAATCGTTTACCTCTAAACTTATAAATGCTTTAGTGGGTTCTTCTGGTATGTATGCAGAACCAGAAATCCACAGATTCCAACTTTTTTTTATATTGGATCATTCATTAAGCTACTGTTGGGCAACAGAATTTAATTAAAACAGAAGTCAGAAAACTATATCTGCTCCCAGGAAACTGAAACTAGGCTAAAGAATTCCAGTGTATAATTTTTAGAAGTCATGATACTATATATTGCATTGTTCCTGATCACTGGAACCAGGAGAGGAATCAACTTTGCAAATATTTTGTTGTTGGTCTGGATAAAAGAAGTTTACCATTTAATTGCTCCTGCTGACCCTAACAGGGACATGTCTTTGAAATATTACTCTTGGGGGGGGAATTATTCAGAATTATCTAGCCAATGGTCATCTTGGCTGCGGAATTCTGAGCGTTAGCATCCAAACAAATTTTTGAAAGCTCTGGATAAGCCTAGTAAAAGTATTCCTAGAAAAGGAACAGATGGCCTGCTTTTCTATGATAAGTGATGAACCTTTTTTTATGACACCTTGCCCCTCTTTTTGTGTCCCCCCCACATATGTGGATATGAACTGATTACTTATGATGTTTGCCTTTAATATTATTATCTTTCTTAATTATTCCCTTTTAGTGGAATATTGTGTGAAATCATTACTCAAATCCATTGCAATTTTGACTTTGAAATTAGCAAGTAAAGTGTTTTGACTTTCTTCTATGCATAACTTATTTTTTTTCATTACAACTATATACTGTTTTGATACACTTCCACTGTTTTTTCCAGAGATCTTAGATGCATTTACTAAGGAATATAAAAGCAATTGAGAGACTGGGTCGAAAATCTTACAGTGTGCATTGAATCAACTTTGGTGACTCTGCGGAATTATAAATAATAACATTGATACAAACAAATTTATGGAATAGATGTGGGACGGGAGAATGTTCTGGGATTGTATGTTATATTGGAGACAAAAACATGAGAATTAGGGTGTTCTAGCATTAATATGTTGCTACAAATAGTCAGTGATGTATAAAAGACAAATACTAAACTCAGCCTTTTCCCCTGATGCAGTGGAAATTCCTCCCCTAGGGGAACATGTAAAAAAATGGTTCATACTTGCCACCTGAAAAGGTAGTCTGTAATGCAAATTCAGTGTACCAGATTACATCATATTTTGTGTAATACATTACACCGGGGGTGCTCATTAGGTAGATTGCGATCGACTGGTCGATCCCAGGACCGAAGGAGGTCGATCCCAGCTGGATGGGGCGCTTCTGAGGGGGTGGAGCCATGCCGCGCCAAGCCCCGCCCCTCCCCTGGCTTCAGCGCTTCCGCAGCTTCTGTAGGCAAGAGGGGGAGAATACCAAGCCAGTAGTGGCTATATATGCCACCACTGGCTTGGCATTACCCTCCTCTTGCCTCCAGAAGCTGTGGAAGCGCTAAAGCCAGAGGCGGAGCCAGGCTCTTGTGACTCTGCCCCCTGCCGGCTTTACCACTTCCGCAGCTTCTGGAGGCAAGAGGGGGGTAATGCCAAGCCAGTAGTGGCATAGATAGCCACTACTGGCTTGGCTTTATTTATTTATTATTTATTTATTTATTTGTTCGATCTTATATTCCGCCCCTCCCAGCCAGCTCGGGGCGGTTCACACACATATCAAAATACACAGTAAAAACAGCAATCACACAACAACGAAAGATAAAAGTTGCAAGTAATGCAACAACAGTAGCAGTAGACAATTTCAATATCCAGGGGTATATTGCCTCCAGAAGCTGTGGAAACGCTAAAGCCAGAGGGGGAAGGGGGCGGAGCTTCAGACCGTAAGCATGGTCTGAAGCATCACAGTGCAAAACGAAAGGCTTTGCTAGGTTGGGGTGTTGCAATATTAGTTCTTTTGTGAATCTATCCTTCAATCTCTCGAAGGCAATCTGACAGTCTTTAGTCCATGCCAATTTTGCCCCTGGAGATTTCACCGTTATAGTTTCCCCCCTCCCTTTTGTCTTCAGCATATCTGTTAAAGGCAATGCAATTTGGGCAAAATCCTTAATGAAGTCTCTGTAAAAATTGGCGAACCCCAAAAACGATTGTAGTTGCCTTTGGGTCTTTGGTGCCTCCCAACATCCTCTATTTTGGCTGGGTCCATGGCTATCCCCTGGGAAGATATCCGGTACCCCAAGAAATTTATTCGTTCTTTATGGAATTCCCATTTTGCCAATATGGCTTATAGCATGGCTTCCCTCAACCACTGTAATACCTGCCTTACTAGTATTACATGCCGCTTCTTCTTCTCACTCATGATCAAAATATTGTCCAAAAATACAAAAACTCCTTTGTTCATCAAGGGATGTAACACTTCATTTATGAGCTGCATGAATGCGCCCCCCCCCCCTAAACCGAATGGCAAAACACGGTAGGAATACTGCCCGAATGCACAGGAAAAAGCGGTTTCCCTCCTGTCTTCCAGTTTAATCCTCAGTTTGTGATATGCCTCAATGAGATCCAATTTAGAAAAAAATCTTTCCCCTCGATAGTTGTGTGACCAAATCCTTCACTACCGGTAGTGGGTATTTGTTGACTGTGCTGATTGCATTCAGTCCACGGTTGTCCACACACAGTCTCATATACCCATCTTTCTTCCTACGGAACAGGACTGGTGCTGCGAGAGGGATTCAGAATGTTCAATAAAACCTCACACCAGATTTTTATCTATGTAGCGTTTCACTTGGTGCTCAGCTATTGGGTCTATCACAAAATGGATCAGGCCCTTCCAGGGTCCCATTTCACATCAGTGCGATATCTGGCTACTGCTCCCAATGCTACTGACCCGTCTAATTGAGAGAATACTATCGGGGTCCCAAGTGGTATCTTATTACTCCCCTGCTCCTCAGCTAATTTGGGATCCATTATGTTTCTAGAACATCCGCAATCAATAAAAACTTTTTGACTGGCTCTGCACTTTCTATGCGTTAGTGTCATGGGGAATATCAACATTTCCCTATTTACACTCACCACCACCCCTTCAGGCTCTTCAGGGCACAGCTCCTCCTCGGCGCACTTTCCGCTCACAGCTGCAGGCTTAAAGGATCGGTTCTCACCCCCCTTCTTCATCCAACATCCTGCTGCTCGATGGCCTGGCTTTTCCTTTCCTCCTTTCCGCTCTGCCTTCCCTCCAGTCGGGGCTGCCTCGGGCTTGCGGTTTTCTCCTTTTGGTCGTTTATGCTATAGTTGACTTCTGCTGTGTCTCCGCACTTGGGCCAACGATATCTCGATCCTTCCAGCTAGTTGAATGCACTCGGCCAGTGTCCCAGGATCGACGCGGTGCACCGCCCAGGATAGGATTTCTCTCCTAAGGCCCTCTTTAAACATCTCCAGCTTTGTCACTTGTGACCAGTCAGGGATTTTATCAGCCAGTGTCTGGAACTCCTCAGCATACTCTGAGACTCTGGTTTTCAGCTTCTTATTCGACTTAACTGCTTCTAGCGGGTCTCTGAACCGGGCATCCAGGGCAGCGAGCAATCGCCTCACTGACCCCAAACATGGGTCCCGTCTGTAATGGCACTGGACATACCAACTCACAACTCCCCTTCGGAGGGTCGCTCCTATCGCCCTGACCCTGCTAGCTTCATTCTGGAACGCTGGACCGTTGTCCTCCATGTATCCTCTCACCGTTGTCAGGAAGAAATCCAATTCGGAGGGCTCTCTGCCAAACTTGATTTTAAGCTCCCCCTTCCTTGGCTGGCACGGTGGCTGTGCTCCCCATGGCGCCGCAAATGGCCAGCCACCCTGGATCTTCATCGGGGCTCCTGCCAGGGGTTGCGGGGCACCCAACAGCCCTGCGCCGCATCCAACGTTGGCCGGGGGTATTGGGGTGGTTGTCATCATTTGTCGAGTGCCTGGTTTCCCCGTGCCTCATCCTGGTCAGAGGTACCTGGGCCGCCACTTGTGAGATGGTGGGTGGCTCATGTGGTGTCCCTTCGCTTCCATCCCCTTCGCTCTCGCTCCCCTCATCCAATGTTTGAACTTGCTGGATCTTTGAGAGGGCCCCCGTTTCTCTTGCTGGTGCTTTCCCTCTGAGTATCGGTAGGTCGGCAAACCCCTGACTGCTTATGCTACTGAACGTCCCTGTGGATGCCGCCGGGGCCTCGGTCTCCCCCAACCGCTCCAGCAACAGAACGAGGCTCTCCATAGCCTTGAACATTCTGGTTAGGGTGCCCTCTAGCACAATCACCCGCTCTGCCAGGAAGACTATATTTTGCGGGAAAGTGATTTCCAGCTCGGAATCCTCCTCTCCAGTTCCCCTCGGCACCCTCAATCACCGCTCCGTAACCCATTTGGGTGGGGATACGCTGTTGAGGATTCCAAGGCGGTTAGCCTTTCGAACTCGGTATGCTCCTCATCCAATATGCGGAGTGACGCTCCTCCTGTCGTTCCAGCAACTTCCTCTAGGGCTACCTTCCTCCTGCATGTCTACACCTCACTGCTGCCGCAGGATGGTGTAAGTACTCCTGACTTAAATATCAACTCACTATAGCCACTGTTCCAAAGAACAGGGGCCGCGATGGAAAAGGCTCTCCGTCTCGTGGTGTCGAGGCGGGCCTCACTCACACCTGGGATGCGGAGAAGGTCCCTGTTTCCTGAACGCGGCGACCTTAAATGAGCTGGTTCGGACAAGTGGTCTTTTAAATAAGCTGGGCCGGCGCCATGGAGGGCCTTAAAGGTAAGCGACAAGATCTTGTGGATGGCTCTGAGCTCGACTGGCAGCCAGTGCAGGCGCTGTAGAGATGGCGCGATATGGCATCTCAGTGGTGTCCCGGTGAGGAGTCTGGCAGCTGCATTCTGCATGTCAGGATCATGAAATCTGAGCTGGTGTTGCTCTGATTTCCTGACCTGCCTGCATTTGTTCTGGTCTCTTGACTCTGCTCACGAGATAAGATATCTCCAGGTGTTGGCCTTGGGAGGCTTGGGCCACACCACACCAACATGAGAAGCACAGACATGAACATTGCTGACTCAGGAAATGAAATATCCACTGGACATCTGGGTCAGAGGGGAATCACCTCTGCTGGGAATGTCAGGGGTTGGGCCTTTGGGATGATGGACAGGTGATGGGGGTGTGTTTTGTATATAAGCTGTGATGCCAGTTCTGGCATCAAAGGAATAAACTAACATGCGTGTGCCTAAAAAGCCAGCTGGATTTTACGAGTGGTTGACTGCGGCAACCCCACGTACAAGGCATTACAGTAGTCCAGCCGTGATGTCACTGTGGCAGCCATGATGTCACTTATATACCTTCCCCCACATTCAAAGAAGCAATGTCCCATGCAAACCCCAAAGCCCCGCAAAAATCTCCTGCTGAGTTCACTGGTTCTCCTTTCCCACGCAGGAAGTGCCAGGTGCACTATCTCCTGATGACATCAGTGGCCTTGAGTTTGGTTGCCAGGATCCAGGCACCAAATCTCAGACTCTGACACACACACACACACACATATGTATATGTATATATATATGTCAGAGCTGGAGGTTCTGAGCCTTGGGGAAGGCTCGAGAACTCCCAGTCTGCCTTAACAGGGGAAAGCCTGGCGTGCAGGACCTGGGGGAAATCCTGGGGATGATGAAATCTCCTGGGAGCAGTGCTGAGTCAGGACGGATGTGACGCAACCTCTTCCGGACAGTGGACACTGACTTGCATGTGGCTGACTCAGCAGGGATATGATGCAATATCCATTGGACAGTAGGACTGCTGAGTCAGAGGGGGATGATGCAACCTTTGCCGGACATTGCAGGTGATGGGTGGAGGGGGGTTGTGTATATAAGGTGTGTTTGGGCGATGAGCCAATGCTTTGGCTTTACAGGTGTTGTACCTTCAATAAATCTCGTTGGATCGAACTGCGGACTAAGCGTGATCTTTACAGAATTTTGGAGCGGCCTCACAGAAGCCAAAGCCCGTTTCAACTTTCCCAGCAATGGAGAGGTTGGCGTTGGAAGAGGAGGATTATTTGGATACCTGGAATCTTGCTCCGGAGGAGATCCGTAGGACGATGGAGTGGGATTGGACCACGATTGATCAAGTAGGATATCCTGATGAGTCCAGAGAAGCAGCGGCGGCATCCTGGCGTGCGTCGGCTCAGGTGGACAGAGGTATTCTTCGAGACGAGCCCAGAGAAGTGGGAGGCTGGAGGACGTTTCCCACTCAGGTGGGCTCTAGAAGAATTGGTGAATCCAGAGAAACAGGAGTTAGGGGGCTCCTGTTCAGGTGGATTTTCGTGGAGTCGGAGGGACCAGAGAAGCGGCGTGGGGTGTGACTGCTCAGGTGGACCCGGTAGCGGCTCAACGACGAGGCAAGGCAAAGTTGCCTGCAAGTGGTAGTGAAACTACCGAACCGGAGTCTCCGACGGAGTTGGAGGTGTTGAGGTGTAAGATGGAGGCAATGGAGAATACCTTCCGGCGAATGTCTAGGGAGATGTCAAGGAAGGAGCAAGTTTTGGATTCGATGTGGAGTGCCCCTGGAGGAGGTGATTTCACATACTATTCCTGGATGGATGGGGAGAAGTCAGATGGTCGTCCTAGATCTCCTTCGGGAGTGTGGACAGAAGCGAGAAAACCGTTTGGAATTGGAGTGAATCCTGTTCGAGAGAAGGAGCCCAGCCGGTCTTCCAACGAGAGACGTTCCTTGGCGGGTCCGCAACCGGCGGGATTGGGAAGAGGGATCCGGCTGCCGGAGGAGAGTCTTCGTAGGAGAGAACCTCGATTCCAGGACTACGGTGGGAGGCCTAGGAAGGAGCCTCTACGGGTGGAATTCGAGGGTGAAGCCTGTAAGGTAGCTTTCTTCGTGGCAGCCGTAAGTGATCACATGGAAGACTATGGTCATCTGTACCCGAGTGAAAGTAGCCGTGTTCGAGCTGTGGGAGCAGTCTTTAAAGGAAGAGCTGCTGATTGGTACGTCCAGTGCCACGATCGCCAAGATCCTTGTTTGAGAACTGTGCAAGGGTTTCTTCGGGCGGTGAAGAATCGTTTCCGGGACCCATTGGAGAGAGTGAAGGCTAAAGAGGCGTTGCGGAGTCTGGCTCAGGGTTCCCGGTCGGTGACCGAATATTCGGAGGAGTTCATGAGCTTGGCTGGGAAGGTGGCGGAGTGGTCCCAGGCGACCTTGCTGGAACTCTTTAAAGATGGTCTTCGGAGGGAGATCCTGGAGTGGTGCCTTCATTGGGATGATCCTGGAGATGTTGATGGCTGGATCCAATTGGCCGGGAGTGTTGAGAGGATCCTGGCCCAGGTGCAGCGTCGGAAGTCCCAGATGACAGCAGTGGGGAGATTTCATGGATCAGGACGTGGTTCGGGAGAAGGATGAGGTTCCCGAGGAGAGCCCAGGCGTGTTGGTGCCAATGAGGGGAAGTCTGGAGCTGTGAGGAAGCCGGTGATGGGAAAAGGCCTTTGTTTTATCTGCTCCCAACCTGGACATTTAGCATCACAGTGTTGGCAGAAGAAAGCGCCAGACCCAAAACGTGTTGCTGTTGCTAGAGGGGCTTTGAGTGAAAAGGTGGAACAGCTTACTGCTGGGGTGAGTGGCAGTCCCCAGAGTATCCACTGCCCTTTGGAACTATGTAAAAAAGGGGACTATGAGGAACATCGGGCGTTGATGGATTGCGGTTGCTCTGAGAATATAATTTCACCGGGTTTAGTAGAAAATTTAGAATGGGATACCAAAGTTATGTCAACCCCTGTGCATTTTACTCAACTGGATGGGTCTTTTATTGAGGGAGGTCCTTTTCCTCTTAGTACGAAGGGGTTAAAAGGCCGAGTGGGCCCTTGGGAGGGAGAGATAGATTTTGTGGTGGCTCCCATTAAAGGGCATAAAGTAGTGTTAGGGATGCCTTGGTTGGAACAGGCTAATCCCAAAATTGATTGGAAATCCGGATTGGTGGAATGTAATCCGGGGGAGGAGGGAGGAATTAGGAATAAGCTGCAAGGGGTGCCCAAGGAATATTGGGATTATGGTGATGTATTTGACCCAGTGTTAGCAAAATGTCTTCCTCCTATGCGGAATGTGCAATGCCGGGTGGAGATTAAGGAGGGGGCGGTATTGCCAAAACCGAAAATCTATGCCATGTCTGTAAAGGAAAAGGTGGCTTTACGAGAACAAATCGATGACTATTTGAGTAAAGGGTTTATTGAAAGGTCGGAATCTCCCATTGCTGCGCCAGTCTTATTTCGGGAGAAGAAGGATGGGAAATTAAGGTTATGTATAGACTACCGGGGGTTAAATGCTATAAGTACTACCAATTGTTATCCATTGCCTTTGATTAAGGATTTGTTGGGCCAGTTAGGAGGAGGTCGATATTTCACCAAGCTTGATTTGATAGACGCGTTCCATATGGTGAGAGTGAAAGCTAGTGATAAGTGGAAGACAGCGTTCTCTTGCCCCCTCGGGCTATATCAATGGGCCGTCATGCCTTTCGGATTGGCCGGCGCCCCCGGTATTTTCATGCAATTAATAAATGAGGTGCTGCACCCCCTGTTATATAAGGGGGTATTCGTATATCTGGATGATATTGTTATTGTGACGCGTACGGAGGAGGAGCATGTTGAGCTGGTCCGGGAAGTGTTGGAGAGATTGAGGCAGGCCAAGTTGTATGTAAAGTTGAGTAAGTGTGAGTTCAGTAGGAAACAGATCGATTTCTTGGGGTATCGTATAAGTGAAAGGGGAGTTTCTATGGATCCTGCAAAAGTGGAAGATGTGCTGTCGTGGGAGGCACCACAGACCCGGAGGCAATTGCAGGCTTTTCTAGGTTTGGCCAACTTTTATCGGACTTTTATTTCAGATTTTGCTGCCATCACGCTTCCCCTGACAGAGTTACTTAAAACGAAGGGGAAAGGGGAGACTAAGAAAGCGAAGTCTCCTGGAGCTAAGCTGTGTTGGACGGAAGAATGCCAGGGTGCGTTTGAGAAGCTGAAGAGAGCTTTTACCAGTGGCCCATTTATTATGCACCCGGATACGGAGAAGCCTTTCGTGGTGCAGTGTGATGCTTCTGCGTGGGCTTATGGGGGAGCGCTATTGCAGAGAGATGATCAGGGTAGATTGCGGCCATGTGCTTACTTTTCCAAGAAGTTTGGGGAGCAGGAGAAGAAGTGGCCGGTTTGGGAAAAGGAGGCATTTGCAGTGCGATGTGCGTTGCAAACTTGGCGTCATTTTTTGGAAGGGACGGTCCATCCTTTTGTGGTGTTGACTGATCACCAGAATTTGCAGTACTTGAAGGCTCCGCAGAAGTTGTCACCAAAGTTGGTCAGATGGGCGCAGTATTTTGCTCGATTTAATTTTTCGTTGAAGCATATCAAGGGTAAAGAGAACGTGGTGGCGGATGCCTTGTCTCGCTATCCTGCGATAGGACCCAACCCTTCCCCGGGTTTGGAAGATGTGTTCACTGAGAGTCAGTGGGGATTGGCAGTACAGACCCGGTCTCAATCTGGTGTTGTTAAGACGGAGGAAAAGGTTAAGGTCGAGGGTTGGGGTTCAGAGTGGCAAAAGCATTATGCAGAAGATGATTGGTTGAGTCGTCATAAAGAGGAGTGTAAGTGGTTGAACGGATATTGGTTTATTGGGTCTAAGGTGTATGTTCCCCGGAGTTTGAGGAGAAAGATATCATTGGGGCTTCACCAAAACTCTCTTAGCGGTGAGAACTCGATTTTGGTGGCCTGGGATGCGAGCGGAGATAAGGGAATATGTGCAGGGCTGTGAAGCCTGTGCGAGGGGGAAGGCTCCCACGGCCAAGCCCCAAGGGTTAATACAAGTAGTGGCTTCCCCAGTTCGGCCGTGGACTCACGTAAGTACCGATTTCGTGGGAGAGCTGCCCTCAAGTCGGGGGTTCCGGTATATTTGGACGGTACTGGATTTGTTTTCTAAACAGGCTCACTTTATACCTTTGAGAGGATTGCCTTCAGCCGAGCGGCTAGCTGAGTTGTACATTCAACATATCTATAGACTGCATGGTTGTCCTGAGCAAGTAATCAGTGATCGAGGGGTGCAGTTTACTGCCCGGTTTTGTGAAAAGTTCCTGGAAGGTTTGGGGGCAGATAGGCGGCTTACCACCGCTTATCATCCTTGCTGTAATGGCGGCGTGGGACGAACGCAAAAATCGTTGGGCAGTTATTTGCGGATCTTTACTAGCCGGAAGCAGAATGATTGGGCGGATTTGTTGCCATACGCAGAGATGGCCTATAATGGATCGGTCCACTCCTCGACTGGGAGGACTCCGTTTTATGTAGTTTATGGGCAGGAGGTGGTTCCCCTGCCTCTGCCTTTTATGCTTCCAGAGGAAGGTGGAGGAGAATGGAAAGTAAGGGCTCAGGAGGAATGGAAGGAGGTGACTGATGCGCTGCGGAAGGCGCAGGGTTCTTATAAGAAGTTTGGTGACCGGCGTAGGCAGGAGGGGGAAGAGTACCAGGAAGGTGATTTGGTCTGGTTATCGACTCAAAATATTAAACTGGGGTTACCCTCTAAGAAACTGAGCCCGAAATATATAGGTCCGTTCCGGGTGGCTCAGGTAGTGAATAAGGTGTCTTATAGATTAATTCTGCCAAAAGGGATGAATAAGATTCACCCTACATTCCATTGTAGTCTATTGAAACGATATATAAATCCGTTAATGCCGAAAGATTGAATGGTGTTTTGTTCCTTCAGGGGGAGGACGAGGTGGAGGAGGCCATTATGTCAGAGCTGGAGGTTCTGAGCCTTGGGGAAGGCTCAAGAACTCCCAGTCTGCCTTAACAGGGGAAAGCCTGGCGTGCAGGACCTGGGGGAAATCCCGGGGATGATGTAATCTCCTGGGAGCAGTGCTGAGTCAGGACGGATGTGACGCAACCTCTTCCAGACAGTGGACACTGACTTGCATGTGGCTGACTCAGCAGGGATATGATGCAATATCCATTGAACTGTAGGGCTGCTGAGTCAGAGGGGGATGATGCAACCTTTGCTGGACATTGCAGGTGATGGGTGGAGGGGGGTTGTGTATATAAGGTGTGTTTGGGCGATGAGCCAATGCTTTGGCTTTACAGGTGTTGTACCATCAATAAATCTCGTTGGATCGAACTGCGGACTAAGCGTGATCTTTACAGAATTTTGGAGCGACCTCACACACACACACACACACACACACAGAGAGAGAGAGAGAGAGAGAGAGAGAGAGAGAGAGAGAGAGATTGGGGACCCGGCCCTGCCCGGGTTATTTGAGAAAGGCATTGTATGGCAAGGTTGGTCCTTACCAGTTGGTTATGTGGCTTGTAGTGATCTCAAAAAGTGAGTGAAGGTACTTCAAGTCCCAAAATCCATGGTCCATACTCCTCCAAATTTCATCAGATGTAGAGTGGGTCATGGGGGTTCTGTGTGCCAAATTTGGTCTTGATCAGTTATTGGATGAGGGTCACAGCATTCTTGGAAAGTGAGTGGAGGTACTTCAAGTCCCATCATCTGTGGTCCATCCTCCTCAATACTGCACCAGGATGTAGAATGAGTCATGGGGGCTCTGTTTCTCAAGTTTGGTCTTGATCAGTCATTGGATGAGATTGGCAGCGGTCGTGTGAAGTGAGTGGAGGTACTTCAAGTCCCATCATCCATGGTCCACCCTCCTCCAAACTGCACCAGGATGTAGAGTGGGTCATGGGGGCTCGGTGTGCCAAGTTTGGTCTTGATCAGTCATTGGATGAGGGTCGCAGCAGTATCGGGAAATTTGTAGGTACTTCAAGTCCCATCCTCCATGGTCCACCCTCCTCCAAAATGCAGCAGGATGTAAAGTGTGTCATGGAGGCTTTGTGTGCCAAGTTTGGTCCTGATCAGTCACTGGATTACGGTCACAGCGGGCTTGGGAAGTGAGTGGAGGTACTTGAAATCCCATCATCCATGATGCGCCATCTTCTAAACTGCAGTCGGATGGAGTGTGGGTCATGGGGGCTTTGTGTGCCAAGTTTGGTCTTTATCGGTCTTGGTTCTGGGCCACAGTGGTCTGTGGGGAATGAAGGATTTGAAAGTACTACAAATCCCATAATCCATGGAGGTACATCAAATCCCAACATGCATGGTCCACCCTGCTCCAAACCAAACTGCAGGGGCTCTGTAGAGGTTACTGTCAATTCAGGCCTAGTCGGGAAAATCAGTTAATGAAGGCTCAGGCCTACACAGTGTCCCATGAGCTGAGGCCTAAGGTAGGTTACTGGCAATTCAATTCATCCCATTAAGTGAGGCCTAGTCAGGAAAATCAAGTTAATGAAGCCTTACTGTCAATTCAGGCCATACACAGTGTCCCATGAGCTGAGGCCTAATCGGGAAAATCAAGTTAATGAAGCCTTACTGTCAATTCAGGCCATACACAGTGTCCCATGAGCTGAGGCCTAATCGGGAAAATCAAGTTAATGAAGCCTTACTGTCAATTCAGACCTTAACAGCATCCCATTAAGTGAGGCCTAGTCAGGAAAATCAAGTTAATGAAGCCTTACCGAGCCTGCCGGGAGGGGCGGAATATAAAATCGAACAAATAAAATAAATAAATAAAATAAATAAATTTTGAGCCTGGTCTGTGATTTGTAGTGAAGCAGTAACTCGGAGTCCCAGAACTCCTAAGGCAATACCTTTTGTCTTAAGCTGCCGTTCCTAGCGAGCACAAGGACGGAAAGACGCGACAATTTTACTGCGATTCAGGAAACCAGCTTTATTTGCATGACATCAGCTGATGGGCCTGCCCCCCTGGCGGAACCAAGCCGCTGGAGACAGAACCCCGATCTTTCCCAGTGGACAGGTTTTATACAAACAATGGAGTCAACATTTCAGTCCCTCCCTTCTTCATGCATTGTTACTGGCTAGCATTCATGAACCCATATTACTCTACCCAATTAAACAAAGCATTTCTTAGCATCTCACTCCTATTTGCTAACAAACGTTTTATTTATTTATTTATTTATTGTTCATTTTTGTATTCCGCTCCTCCCAGCAGGCTCGGGGCGGATAACAACAAATATAACGGGCAACATGTCACCACATGTCGGCATGTAGCCCTACATTAAAAGCATAAAAACATAAAAACACCTTAAAAACACATTACATCACCACACAGGTATGGAGGGACATGCGACATAGTTCTTAGTCCGGTGTGCCTAATTGAAGGCTAGGCCAAAAAGGGCCGTCTTACAAGCCCTCCAAAAGGGAGCCAGTTCCGAGATAGCTCGGGTACTATCCGGGAGGGCGTTCCAAAGCACCGGCGCCGCTACGGAAAAAGTTCTTTGTCTAGTCGTCGATAGATGGCAGGAGCGGATTGATGGCACTGACAACAGATTCTGTTCATCTGAACGCAGTGATCTCGGGGGAAAATACGGGGTAAGGCGGTCCCTCAGGTACGCAGGCCCTAGGCCGTGCAAGGCCTTGAAGGTCAAAACCAACACCTTGAAGGCAATCCGGTACTCAATAGGAAGCCAGTGCAGTTGCCGGAGGATAGGTGTGATGTGCTCCCTCACTGGCGTTCCCGCCAGCAAGCGAGCAGCGGCATTCTGCACCAGCTTGAGTTTCCGGATTGTCGACAAGGGAAGGCCAACGTAGAGGGCATTACAGTAGTCTAATCTCGAGATGACCGTCGCTTGGATTACCGTGGCCAGGTCATCCCTGGACAGGTAGGGTGCCAGTCGCCTAGCCTGCCGGAGGTGAAAGAAAGACGTCCTGCTGACCACGGAGACCTGAGCCTCCATGGTCAGCGAGGAGTCCAACACAACCCCCAAGCTTTTAACCGATGGCGATGGGTTAAGCCGCTCGCCATCCAGGGTAGGCAACCGGCACCCACCCAGGCCAGGCCGACCAGGCCACAGGATCTCTGTCTTCAACGGGTTCACATTCAGCCGGCTGGCACGCAGCCAGCCAGTCATGGCTTCAAGGCATAGTTGGAAACAATCGGGTACGGAGTCCGGCCTGCCGTCCATTCTCAGCAGAAGCTGGGTGTCATCCGCATACTGATAACACTCCAGACCAAAGTCGCGAGCCAGCTGGGCCAGGGGGCGCATATAGATGTTGAATAATAAGGGGGAGAGGATGGCCCCCTGGGGGACCCCACAACTAAGTGGGAGTCTCCCGGAGACCTCCCCGCCCCCCTCCACACGTTGTCCCCGGCCCTGGAGGAAGGAGGTCACCCATTTAAGGGCAGTCCCCCCGACCCCAGAGCCAGCTAAATGGTGGGTCAACAGTGCGTGATCTACAGTATCAAACGCTGCTGTCAGATCTAACAGGAGGAGCAGGGCTGATCCACCCTGGTCCAGCTGGCGGCGAAGTTGGTCTGTAATGGCGACAAGCACGGTCTCCGTCCCATGCCCAATACGGAAGCCAGACTGGAAGGGATCAAGTCCAGCTGTGTCATCTAGGAACCGCTGCAGCTGATCCGCTGCTGCCCTCTCAATTACTTTGCCTAAGAAAGGCAAGTTGGAAACAGGCCGATAATGGAGGGAGCCGAAGGATCTAAATTCGGCTTCTTCAGCAGCGGTTTCACCATAGCCTCTTTTAATCCCCCTGGGAAGACTCCTTGCTCAAGGGAGCTATTTATGATCGTGCCCAGGGGGGCCTCGTAGCCCCTCCCGGCAAGATCTAACAAGCCAGGAGGGCACGGGTCGAGGGAGCAAGTAGTTGGTCTAGCTGCAGCCAGTAGCCTATCGACAGCTGCTGCGTCCAGCGGTTGGAAACGGGTGAAGGTGGGCCCGCCGAGTGGCGGCGGAGTCTCGAGTTCACTAACTGTATCAAGAGTGGCAGGAATGTCCCGGCGGAGAGTCGAAATCTTGTCGGCAAAATAGTTCTGAAAAACCTCAGCTGTTGGTGCCAAACCCCTATCATTTGGGACAGTTGGAATTGTTGTCAAAGACCGAATTATCTTAAATAATTGAGCTGGGCGTGAACTAGCCGACTCTATCAAGGAAGAATAGTATACCTTTTTCGCTTCCTTGATAGCTTGCTCATAAACATCTTTAAATTGTTTATAAGCTGATTTCGACGCTTCGTCACGGAGGCTCCGCCACATGTCCTCTAGCTGTCTCTTTCTCCGTTTCATCGCTCGCAACTCCTCAGTATACCACGGCGAGCGATTTCTATGGGGAAGGAGAGCGCGCCTGGGGGCGATCTCGTCTAAGGCAGTGGAAAGACTGGCATTCCAGTATTCCACTTGTCCATCGACCGAGTCGCTGGGGGGTTCCCAATCCCTTAGAGCATTCAGGAACCTAGTGGGTTCCATAAGTCTCTTTGGGCGAACCAGAATAGGTTCGGCACCCTTACCGGGAGGGGGAGCTAGCTCCAGTCGGACTTCCAGGACACTGTGATCCGACCATGGAACCTCCATAACGTTGCGCAGCATTAATTTTTATTTCCATTGTATGTTATCGGCTCTATGTGCAGCCTGTTCTTAAATTGTTACATTTTTCTACCAAGCTTCTCACTGGTGCCTGCCAAGAGAGAAGCCTCATTTGCCATGCGCGTTCCCTAGCCCATTCACAAACTTTGTAAACAAACCCGCATGGTGAGAGCTAAGCCAATCACGACTGTTTATCTTTCAATTTTTTTTAATAAGAGTTTATTGCATTAAAAAACATGAATACGACTGTTTATCTTTCTAGAAGCACATGGTGTTCTCTGGCTAATCACAGCCTGTGCTTATGTGGACCAATAGTAGCTATATTATTGTGAGCCAATCACAATTGTCTATTCTCGGACTGCTGCTGGCAAGCTGACTCTGTTATCCTAATTCTATGCCTGTTCTAAGCAGCACTTTCTCCTGGCGTTTCTTCTGTTAAAGCATCAATTTCTCCTTCAGTAGGGGTTTCAATGTTCTGTGGGAAGTGAATTGGGTGAAGGTACTGCAAATCCCATCATCCGTGACCCATCCTGCCCTAAAGTGCTCCAGGCTGTAAAGTGGGCCATTGGGCCTCTGTGTGCCAAGTGTGGCCCTGATTGGTGTGGGCCACAATGCTCTAAGGAAGTGAGTTATAGTACTTCAAGTCCCATCATCCCTCAAATTGCAGCAGGATGTAGAGGGATCTTGGAGGTTCAGTGTGGCAAGTTTGGTGTTGTTCTCTAATTGTTGGGGCATGCAAAGTGTTTTGGCCTTAAACTGCCACCATGCCTGACTGCCTCAGGCCTTTGCTTTATCCCCCTCTGGCAGTTTAGAGTATCGAAATGTTCGTGTTGGCTGGCTAATTATGCAAATGCTCCCTCACTGGCAACCAATCATGTTGTCAGAATGTTGAGGCCAGGAGCCAATCAGAACGCTGCCACATACATACAAACAAACATTCTCTTATATATATATATATATACACACACACACACACAGTGTGTGTGTGTGTGTGTGTGTGTATATATATATATATATATATATATATATATATGTCTGTGTGTGTATTTTATTTACCATTTATGTATTATTATTTAGCCTTTCCAGCCTGGTAGAAACATAAAATGGCTGCCCTCCTGTCGCGATCAGATGCCACTCAAAGAAGCCAAGTCAGATAAAAAGCAATAAACAAGTTTATTTACAACCCTTCTGTGCCTGCAAGGCACAAAAGGAGAACAGATATAATGCTTAAAGTCAGCATTAACACATAAAAGTTCCAATCCTGGAGAAAAGAAACCCAAATCTTTGTCAATTGACACCCAAAACCCACTAACTAACTAACTAACCAACTAATGAAGAGAATGTTTGCAAAGTCTCCAAATGCAGCAGCAGCTGTAAACTTAATCAAGCCAGTCCGAAGGTCATTAGCCAGTTGTCAATCACGAAAGGCAGCAGCAGGCGAACTGATGAAGAAAAAGGCAGCAAAGCAGGAAACGGGAATCCCAGCAACACGAGGGAGGAGGATCCACACAGGAATCATTCAGGAGCTAATATAGGAGATAGGAAGGCCATAATCCCAGCCCCCAAAGTCTCAACGCCCCCTCCTTTCCTTTTGTAATACAATACCCCTCTTCAGTCAGCACTCACTTTGGTCTTCCAAAACCCAAGCCGCGCCAAGACAACTAAGTAAATAAGCAAAACACTCCATTCCCTTTCTTCCAGCTGCCCTGGCAGCAAGGAACCCAGCAGAATAGCAAACCCCAACTTACGTTAGTATCTATCACAAAGTACCCAGGCCAGGAATCAGCATTAGAAAATCTCCATGTCAGACACTGAATCATTACTACAATCACTGTCAGCTGAGGCTGGGCTGACGTCAGACTCCGAAGCAGTCTCACTACTGAGGTGTAACCTGAGCCATAGGCTCAGTTACCACACCTCCAGCAAGCCAAGCCGGTCAGGCATCACAAAATGGCAGCTGCGCTCTAACACTTCGGAGCCAAGATGGCCACCCCCATTGAAGATAGGTCAGCCATGTGGCTGATATGGCCACTGTCCCAAGCCCTGCTTGACCAAAATGGCAGCCACTAAGAGGCCCCACCCTTGTAGAGCCAAAATGGCTGCCCCCGTGATGAGGGAGGCCGGCCATGCGGCCAAAATGGAAGCCCCGCCCTCTGGAGCCAAGATGACCCCATATGGAGGAGGCAGGCCATGTGGCCACAGTATCAGCACCAGCACCATCCTCTAGCCGCTCCCCAGTGATGGCAACAGAAAAAAGCCAGGGGACCAGGCCGAGCCACGAGGCCATATCGTGGACCTGCCCAGGAGGCCACGGGAGAAAAAAGGATGGGGACCCAAAGTGCCAGCGGCCACCCAGCCCCCTTACCCCGGGGACACCAAGAGCTGGGGCTCGATGCGAGGAGGGTTAGGACAATAAGGGAGCCGGGATTGCTTCTCCGGCCAAGGAGCATGCCGTCCCAAGATGGCGAGGGTGGGGATGGGGAGCCAGGGGAGCCAGGGAAGCCAGTCTCACGGTCCAGGCCCTGGCCCACCCGACCCGGCCCACACCCGAAGAAAAAAGGATGGAAGGAGGGAGAACCCCAAAACCGGTGGCTTCGCGAAAAGAAAAAATTGGGAGGAAAGGAGATGTTGGGGGAAGCAAAAGGCAACGAGGCGACATCCCCCTCCTCCCTAGGGTCCCCACAACATACCTGGTCTTTGCCCTGGACAGGATCAATTCCTTCCAACGATCCTCTCCCAGTGCTTCTCCCAGGTCCTCCTCCGTCGACGGCTGAGCTCAGACTGAGCTCCAGAGGGCTGACCTTCCCATAGGAAGGCCACGCCCTCGCATGCTGAAGGTTCCTTGGGAACCACACCCCTTTTCAGGAGGAGGGGGCAAATTCCTCAGGTGGGAAAGGCTGTTTTGGCCGCAGGGTGGTGACCCCTCTGAACATGGCAGTCCAGTCAGGGATAAGAGAACTCTACTAGCGCAGAAGTGGCACTTTAAAGAAATCCTGACTGTGGACACTTAGATTATAAAACTTACTGACTATAGGGACATGGACTCCTTAACCTTCCTACTGCAAGACCAGAAAGATAGGTACAAGATGGACTGGTCATTACTTAAATAATATCTTTGGGAAAGGAAACTTATCCACTCAGATAGAGTAGCCTAGAAGAGAGATGTGACAGGAAAAAGAGAGGGGAAGACTAAGTAGAGAGAATAAAACAGGTGAAAAGCTGTGAGAATACTGAGAGGAAAATAAAGGGGGGGGGGATGGGGAAATAAAAATCAAACTCCTTGTGGAATGGACCGAAAGACAAACAACGTCCTTAACCCTCAACCCTTTGTATTATCCCCCGCCCCATTGCTTTTTTCTTTTTCTTTTTTTTCTTTCCCCCCCTCCCTACTTATTTAAATTCCCTATCTGAATATCCTAACCCTTAACTTTTACGTATTTCTATCAAAACTTATGCAATAAAGATGATTTTTTAAAAATAAAAAACCAGAGGCAGACTATGGTTAGGGCACCTTTTCTAGCCCCTTCCCCATGTGGGGTGAGCAGAGTGGATCCTCAGTCATGGATACAGCTGCCGAACTACTCAACTGCCTCGGACCTTGAGGTAGAATGACTGAATCCATATTCAGGGAGGGAGGGAGGGTGCTTGGTCAGGAAGATTGCCTGGAGAAGAAAGAAACTTTTTTTTTGAGGTAGCTGCTCATACTCTGGTAGAGCCACACTAGCAAAGTTGTTAGCTCCACAATCCAACAGCCAAATGCCCCAGCCAGAAAGAGTTGCTCAGATCAACAGTCTGGTGGTAGCGAGATAGACCCCATCACCAAGATCTTATGCTTGGGCAGAGGATAGTCCCAAGGAGAAAGAGAAAGAAAAAAGTGGTGCGCATTTGTATTTGGGCAGGGGAAATGTGTGGCTATCAGTATGTAGCAGCTCTTCCCAAATTAGATTGGCACAATGCTGCAAAGTGTGGGATCCAATCAATTATTACACAGAGAAATGAAGGCACAACACAAACGGCTGAATCTCACTCTGGCCTGGGCTGAAGTACCCAACTACCGGACTGGAATGAAAAAGACCATCAGAGAGGGAGGTTAAAAAAGAAGATGCCTGCAGGTAAAGGATGGACACAGTAGTCAAGCCTCAGCTAACCCTCTCCTTCTCCTTCATGCAGGAAACGAATTTAGACTGGTTCCCTCGGATGAGAGCTATGTCCCTGGTCAGTAACGAAGGGGACAATGAGCAGAATGAAATCAGAAACCTCCAAGAGAGATTGGAGTCTACCATGAGCTTGGTTAAGCAGCTGTCAGGTCAACTAGCTGAACTTAAAGAACAGGTATGTGTGTGTTTTACATTTTTATTACAAAACAGATTGTTAGATGCACATAAAGGCAACATAGGTAGAACAACCTAAAATGTTATTGCTAACTGCCATCAGGTCAACTTTGACTTATAGCAACCCTATAAATGAAAGACCTCCAAGTCACCCTCTTCTAACAATTCTGCTCAGTTCTTGTAGACTCGGGACTGTGGCTTCTTTGATTTGGTCTATGTATCTGTTATGTATGTATGTATTATTAATTTACAGTACTTATATTCCACCCTTCTCACCCTAAGGGGGACTCAGGGCAGATCTCAGAACACATATATGGCAAACATTCAATGCTGATTATGCACTGACAAGATAACCAACAGATAGAGGTATATATAGGTTTTTTCTCATTATTCGGCATCTTATTTTATTTATTTATTCAATCTTGTATGCCGCCACTCCCTGAGGGCTCGGAGCGGCTCACAATACAGTATAGAAACACAGAATGGAAACACCATAAAAACAACATTAATTAGTACCAGATGAAAATTCAAAGTTTGAATGCCAACCAAAACAGATGAGCCGATAGGTCTCGCAGGGCACGAACTTCAGTTGGCAAGGTATTCCAAAGCGATGGTGCCTTGTTGATGTTAGACGAATAGCTTTAAAGCTAGGCACTTCCAGTAGGTTTAGATCTTCCGAACAGAGTGGTCTCTGGGGTTGGTAGGGGGTGAGACGGTCCTTTGGATACACCGGCCCTAGACCATACAAGGCCTTGAAGGTTAGTACCATCACTTTGAAAGTGATCCGGTGCTCGATAGGCAGCCAGTGAAGCTGCTGCAGAATAGGAGTAATATGACATCTCACTGGAGCCCCAGTGAGAAGTCGGGCAGCAGCATTCTGGATGAGCTTAAGTTTCCAGGTCACAAACAGAGGTAGGCCGATGTAGAGGGTGTTACAGTAGTCTAATCTTGAGATGACCATGGCCTGGATCACCGTGGCTAAATCGTCTCTAGACAGATAGGGGGCCAGCCGCCTAGCCTGCCGCAAATAAAAAAAAGACGGTTTTGCTAACAGCAGAGACCTAGGCCTCCATTGTCAGCAAAGGGTCCAGAATGACTCCTAGGCTCTTTACTGAAGATGCCGGGCATAATGCCTCACCGTCCAGGTTAGGTAGCTGGACCACCCCATCGTCCAGTCAACCCAGCCAGAGTATCTCCGTCTTTGCTGGATTCACCCTCAACCTGCTGGCATGCAGCCATCCAGTAATGGCTTCAAGACACTGATGGAAATTTGCGGGTACGAACTCCGGATGGCCTTCCATTTTCAGAACAACCTGGGTGTCATCAGCATACTGGTAGCACTCCAGCCCAAAACTTTGAACCAGTCGAGCAAGTGGTTGCATGTAGATGTTAAATAACAAAGGGGCGAGAATGGCTCCTTGAGAAACCCCACAATTTATTTTATTTATTTATTTATTTATTCGTATTTGTTTGCCGCCCTTCCCAATGGCTGGGTTAGAGGGGAGCTATTGGAAACCAGGCCTCCCCTTTCCACTTGCTGTCCCCGGTTGTGAAGAAAGGACTGTTCCCCTGACTCCAACAATGGCAAGGCAATGGGCCAAAAGATTGTAACTGACCGTATCAAATGCTGCTGTGAGATCCAATAACACAAGCAGCACTGAACCGTCCTTGTCAAGCTGGCATTGAAGCTGATCCAAAATGGCGACCAGAATGGTCTCCATCCCATGCCCCATACGGAAGCTGGACTCGAAGGGATCTAATCTGGCTGTGTCATTTAGAAACTGCTGCAGCTGCTCTGCTACTGCCCTCTCAATCACCTTGCCCAGGAATTAAAGATTCGAAACCAGGAGGTAGCTGGAGGGAACCGATCGATCTAAGTTCGTTTTTTTCAGCAGCGAAGAGACCACTGTCTCTTTTAAACCCTCTGGAAAGACTCCTTGCACAAGGGAGCTGTTAATTATCTTCAACAGAGGGTCACGTAGTCCCTCTAGGCAAGATTTCACTAGCCAAGAGGGACACGGATCGAGGGGGCAAGTGGTTGGTCTAGCTGCAGCTAGGAGTCTATCGACAGCCTCTGCGTCCAACAGGATGAACCAATCAAGGGTTGGGCCCAGCAAGTAGCCACGGAGTCTCAAGTTCACAAACTGTATCAATTGTAGCTGGAAGTTCCCAGCGGAGCTCCGAGATCTTGTCTGAACAAATAATTCTGGAAAGCCTCGGCTGTAAGAGCCAGATCATCATTATTTGGGAAAGTAGGGACTGTCGTTAAGGAACGAATTACTTTAAACAATTTAGTCAGGCATGAGTTTGCAGACGCGATCACGGAGGCATCTCGCCACATGCCCTCTAGCCGTCTCTTCTCCCGTTTTAATGACCAAAGTTCCTCAGTAAACCAAGGAGATCGGTTATGACAGGGTTGGAGAGGGCATCTGGGGGCGATCTCGTTGAGTGCATTGGATAGCCTGATGTTCCATGCATCCACTTGCACATCGATCAAGTCGCTGACAGGCTCCAGATCCATTAGAGCATTCAGGAACCTACTGGATTCCATAAGTCTCCCTGGGTGAACCCAAATTGGTTCGGCGCCCTTGCAGGGTGGGTAGGCTTGCTCTAACCGGACTCTCGGTGCATAGTGATCCGACCATGGTACCTCGATGGTAGAGGTTAGGGTCACCTGAATTCCAGCACTGAAGATTAAATCCAGCGTGTGACCAGCCTGATGTGTGGGCCCAGTATTACAGAGTGAGAGTCCTAGGGTCGCCATGGTCAACACTAGGTCCGCGACTGCTGGTGTAAAAGAGTCTGTATCGGCGTGAACGTTGAAATCCCCCAGAACAATAAGTCTGGGGAACCTCAAGGACCACTCCGACACAGTCTCTAGCAGCTGGGTTAGACTGTCTGCTGGTGCGCTAGGCACACGGTACACCAGCAGAAAGGCTATGCTCTCTTGAGAATCCCACACAAGGCCGACACTCTAAATGCTAGATATGTTCAGCCCAGAAATCGCCCTGAGAGAAAAATCTTCACGGGAAAGCAACACCACCCACCCCCCTTCCTCCCTGTCCGCATCTGATGGGTAACTACAAAAACTGGAGGTATTATTTCTTGTAGTAAGACATCATTGCCCTCTTGGATCCAGGTTTCGGTAATACACATGAGGTCAGCTCCCTGGTCAGTGAAAAAGTCCCTGATAGTTGCAGTTTTGTTCCTAGTGGACCTAGCATTTATTAGCACCAGAGTTGGAGGGGAGGAAACTGGTAGCCTGTCACAGGTGTGTCTGGGAATAAGACACAGGTCAGACTCCGCCCCCTCTTGCCTCCTGTCATATTTCCCCCTCCGAGAGACCACTGAGATTCTAATACCGTACTTCCTAAGTACCCAGTGTTTGATGGTCCCTTTGAAAAGGGGGCAAGGTCAGGCCAGATAGTCTCTGATTATTACGCCCGGTCTGCAGCTTCCCCCTGCGGTTCGGAGTTCGGCTCCGGGTTTCCCGGCTCCTCCTCAGTCGAGGCCAAACGGGGAGTCGTCTTGGACTTGGAAGGGCAGTCCTTGGAGAAATGGCCGGAAGTGCCACAGTACCAACACAAATGCAGACGCTGGCGCCGGGCCTTTTCGGCATCATCCAGCCGTGGGCGGGTGTGTCCCAGCTGCATTGGTGACGGGACATGGGGCGGCGGCCGAGGCCCTGGCGGGCCTCGCGGTTCCAGGATTGCCTTCTTGGCGGGCGGTTGCCCCGCCGGCCACCGAGTCCACATCTGTTGGGTTCAGAGGTGCGCATCCAGCCGCAAGGCCATTGCAATCACCCCGTCCAGGGTGAGGGGAACATCAGGGGTGCGGGCGACCTCTGCCTGGATCTCCGGGCGCAGCCCCTCTAGAAACTGTGAGCGCAGGGCATCAGCATTCCAGGTCACTTGGTTAGCCAACACTCGAAACTCGGCTATGTACTTGCCCATGGGGAGGTCCCTCTGCAAGTGGTGCCTCATCTTCTTTTCCGCCAATTCCCAATTCACTGGGTGCCCCCAGGTGTCTCGGATGTGGTCAAGGAATCCCTGCACAGTGTTGACTTGAGGCGCATTGGAGTCAATCAAAATAGTGGCCCACGATGCCACCGGGCCATCCAACAAGGTGTAGACAAACGCCACCCGTTCCGCCTCCGTCGCAAAGTCGGCCTCTCTGGCCACCAGGTAAGCTTGACACTGTCCACGGAACGTACGAGCGGCAACGGGATCTCCCGCAAAACGGGCGGGAGGGACCACGGGAACGCGCTATTGCGCTGGCCACTGGGCCTGGATTACCGCCGCGAACTGCTGCTGGAGCGCGACCATATCAGCTTGCAAGCGCTGGTAGTCTGCAGCGGTGGGAGTTCTTGCCATGGCCGGCGCACCTCCGGCAGCCCTCGGTGGTGTCTGCATCCAGTCTTCAGTTTCTTGGAAGCAATAAAGTTCAGTAACTTAGAAAGTCTTTACAGGAACGTAGCACTGGAGCAGGATCAAGACAGCCCGATGCTGGCTGGCACAGGCTTCTGGAAGGCCCGAAAGCAGCCTCTCTCACAGGAGCATCCTTGAATGCGGAGTTGGTATGAGATACCTTCAATGGGCATCTCCAAGCAGTTATACTGTCCAGTGGCTTTGATCTGGGTACGTTGAGTGTCAAAGCGCCATGATGGATGACTGTCTGTATGTTTAGCTACCTCAGTCTCTCCGGAATGCACAACTCGTTAGGAGCTCGCAGCTGGCGAAGGGAGCTGGACTCGAAGCATCTCTGAGGCGCTTCGCTTATCAGGGGAGGCCCGTTTGAGTAACCTTGGCCTTTCCATGTTGTGCATTCAGTACCTGCTTCTCACAGGAAAGGCAAAGGGGCCCAGAGGGAGTCTCTGGAGTGAAAAAAGCTGGCTTGGAAAGTTCTTTGCAGCCAGCATGGCTGCAGTCTTGCTCAAGCAAAACTGAGGCCTGAGGCCCTTGAGGTGTGAGAAGCAGGTATAAAGCTCAATTCTCCATGGTAGAGATTTGGCCAGATAGGTGAGCCAGAAGTCTTCTTGATTCGGGCTCCTGAAGAATATTGGGGGGTGCCTATTCCCATTTGTCAGGGAGGCCACCCTCTCCTCCAAACCCCCAGGGCCAGAGTTTATTGGGTTAACAGAATTCATTGTTTGGGGGGCTGGAGCTGAGGCTGCAGTTCTAACCCAGCTTGCAAAGCCTGTTCCCCAGAATGTCCGAGTTTTAAACTTCCCCTGGTGGGGGCCACGTCTCCTAAGATTTCGCCTGGGAGGTCTGTTTAAGTCTGTGGTTAAGCTTTTTACCATGGGTGAAGCCTACAACATGGTCTCAATCCTGGCCCCATTCTCAGGGTCCTGAAACAATGAGGATCCATGGCTCATTGAGGCCTCTGAGGATCTTTCAGAGTGTTCAATCATAATGCTTCCTGCTTGCTTCTCGCGAGATGTCGATCGCGCCTTGGAGTAGATATTCCGTTTCCAGCTGGAACCGGTATCACGCATGTGCCGAGGCTTATCTTTCAGAGGCTGTGCTCAGTTCCGACCACAGGGGAGTGCTGTCACTCCATCTCCATGCTGAAGAGCTTTTTTTGTATGTAAACTTTCCTCCGAAATGCCATTCATAAAATACACCTCTACCCCCACCCCACCCCAGCTTAATGCAGTTCTTATGCATCTACTCACATTGCTGGGCTGAAGGTCAGGAGCTCACCCTGATCCAGCTTCGAACTGTCAACCTTTCGGTTGGCAAGATTTATTGCAGCTGCAGCTGGTGATTAACCTTTTTCTTTTCCTACTGCCTTCTATCTTGCCAAATATTATTGTATTTTCTAGTGAGTCAGAGTAAATACATACTGTACTGTACATGATTCTTTGCAAGCTATGTTTATTCCTTTTGCAGTTTAGAGATCCTCAAAACACACCAGGGACTTGTCCCATAGTAACAACAACACTATGTGCTGACAAAATCAATGAACACATGTAAAGTACACGAGGTCTGCACTATGTATGTGAATGGGGGGCAAGGGCTATCTCCCGTGGGGCCGGGGGGAAAAAACCCCTGTGGGGAGCGGGAAGGTCGGATCCCTCACCTCCCACCCAGGAAGCCCAGGTAGGCCCAGCCACCCGGGGTGAAACCAATCCCCCCCGGGTCCCAGATAATACAAAAAAGGAATAAGCGCAGGCAAACAACCAAGGAGGAAAGGAGAATGTGAATGGGGAATCCCAATGGCCTCCTGTGGCAAGGCTAGACTAGGCTGAGGCCCAGCCCCGGTCTGCCGCAGGAGAGCCAGACATACGTGTCCCAGCAGGCGCGTGGAGAAGCCGGAAGATAGTCTCCCGGGGAGGGCCAGAAATGAACCCGGCAAACTCCCGGTGCCTGTGCCAGAAACAGTCCACCGGAGGCCGGTGTCCCGGAACGCCGAGAAGATCGATCCAGGGAGTCGAGTGTGGATGACGTATACAGTGATGACCGCGTCGTCAGATGATGTGGCGAAGGCCTCCAAGCGCCGTCTGGAGAGGGTGACGTAGCCGATGCTGGTAGAGGGCGTGACGCGTGCCTCACGTCAGGTGGCGTGATGACGTGTCGGGCACAGGAACAAACGGTCCCCTTCACTAAAAGGGACCGTGCGCTGCTGGGGCGGGGGTTATGTAGATCAGCCCCAAAGATGAAAAAACACTCCTGGTGTGCTCATCGGCAAATAAACAAGGCCAAATGGCTGTGGGTGAGGCTGGGGCCCCGTCCCGAAAATGCTCAGGAAGGGATGCTGGCGGGGAAAGGCCCAAGGTGTCCCCAGAGGTCCCGGGAACCACACAGCCGACGCCCCTGCCCAGGTAAACAATAAATTGAGGTGGCAGACTTCGGATGGAAAATTCAAATATCAAAAGTACTTTATGGGGTTCTTAAGCACATGCTGGTAGATCCCCACATGGTTCCAAATGGAACACAGGCTGACCCAATACAACAAAGCCAGGAATATGGTGGAAATAAACCGAGCGGTGGGGCTGGCGGCTCCCACCACCGTGGCACACACGCCAACGGGTGATCTCAAAGTGTTTCGAGGATCCACAATCCCGTTTCGCTAGTAGACAATGTTTGCTTCGTCAGGTCGTATACAATCAACAATAAAAGGTATTGGACACACTGTCAAAATATAACCTGTAAATACAAACAGTCAAGGCATCAGCAACAAGGACAAGATGCACACATAATGGTAATACATATAATAGCTCTGTTTGATAGCATAACCAAACATACACTCACCCATATATGGAGAATCATGAATATCACAAATAGTGGATGGATTCCACGGAGTCAAAGTTGACCCAAAGGTAAGTCACATCAATCCCCCAGGGGCTTATATGCTCAGGGACAATTAGAGCAAGGTAAGTATGCAAAGGGAGGAGGGAGGAGCAGGTTCCTACCGGTTGGTGGAAAGCAGGGTGGAGATGTTGAGGTACTCAAGTGATTAAGGTTTGTATGAATAATGGCTCGTTGAGTCCATTAGGTGTCTCACTGCTGAGGCGAATTATCCAATTACTTTCAGCCCTGATGAGTGCAGCATCTCCATGCTGAAGAGCTTTTTTTGTATGTAAACTTTCCTCCGAAATGCCATTCATAAAATACACCTCTACCCCCACCCCAGCTTAATGCAGTTCTTATGCATCTACTCACATTGCTGGGCTGAAGGTCAGGAGCTCACCCTGATCCAGCTTCGAACTGTCAACCTTTCGGTTGGCAAGATTTATTGCAGCTGCAGCTGGTGATTAACCTTTTTCTTTTCCTACTGCCTTCTATCTTGCCAAATATTATTGTATTTTCTAGTGAGTCAGAGTAAATACATACTGTACTAGTAAACAAAGACATGTTTCTGAAAAGACCTTTTCCAGCCACGCAGAAAATGGAAAAAATCAAGAACAAATTAGAAGATTACAGTAGTTGAAATTAAAGTAAATCTTTTTTTTAAAAAAATAAATAAATCACAACTGAGGGGGAAAGAAAAAAAATTCAAGTCCTACATGATTCTTTGCAAGCTATGTTTATTCCTTTTGCAGTTTAGAGATCCACAGCACCAGATATTTCTAAAGCTACGAGAAGCTGCCATAGTTTGATTTTGTCTGAACCTATTGACAAAGGCAAGCTCTAGCCCCTCCCCTCCCCTCCTATCTGCTAAATTAACTGGGTGCAAACTACTTAAATATTTTGAACTAATCTGGGAAACAAGTAATCGGGACAATGGAGGGAATTAGAAAAAAGCAATAAAAACCAGGACATAGTATAAGCAGATGAAAAGGTGGAACAGCAGAGGATTAACCAGGGCCATCATTGTCTAACTGGAGTGGCTGGAAGCTATGTTTCCTGACACAAGAGAGGAATGTAAATCAGCCATCAGAATATATAACCATAGAATCATAGAGTTGGAAGAGATCTCGTGGGCCATCCAGTCCAACCCCCTGCCAAGAAGCAGGAAAATTGTATTCAAAGCATATGTCTTATAACAAGAATTAAAATATGTGTCTGTTACAAAACAAAACCCTTTATCATAATATCCATTGTGAAATTTTGGAAGAATTGTGGTATAACTGCTAATTTGGGGGGTGGGCAGAGCTCATTGGCAGGATATGCCCCCATCCCCCCATTCCTATTAGCCTATCTGAAATAACCGCAAATAATGTGAAAGCTTGTGCTTAACTTAGTATCACCAGGTACAATTTGTACCCATTTATTATAATTAGCTTGGATCAGTTAATCAACTAACATTCCAATGCCATGTGAGCTTATTCACAACTGTGCCATATTGTGTACAGTCAGTCTTATTATTAAGAGAGTCTGCACAAGATTCTCCTAATAGTTCAAGTGATGTTTTTTATGATGCCCACAAAGGAAGATTTAATGTTGAAAAGATTGAGAAGATCCAGAAGCAAAAGAGTCTACCTCTCTGAGATGATCTTTGTGCAGGGAATTGCTGTGAGAAAGGAAGCATGGGCTCGAAAAAGTTTATCTTCCAAAAATTCAATCACTTTTAAGCCAACTCACTTGAAAGGAACCAGGTTTGTTTCCTTTTGCTTTACCATAATACTATAATAATCCCCTTGCTGGTTTGACTCGCTTTTGTATCTTCAAATCACAGTGTGATCATTGTTGTAATTGTGTTTCCCTCTGCTAAAGAGCAGTCAAGAGCCCATCCTGACTTGACCTCCTTCTCTCCCTCTAGATGACAGAACAAAGGAAAAACAAGCAGAGGCTGGGCTTCCTTGGATCCAATGTGCCCCACGTGAACCATCACATGCCCCCACACTGACACCACGGGCGGAAGCCGTGACTAGCCTTTCATCAGTATTTGTGCTTGATTACAGAACGAAAAAGCCGAGATCGGGAATGCTGAACAGCACCTATTGTTATAAAGTTACAAACAACGCAGTGCCAAGTGTTAAGTAGTTTAGCTCTGGGAACAATTTGTAACTGTTTCTTCATGATTGAAAGGGGCCACGGGCTTGGATGTTACAGATAATGTGGGTGGGGGCACTTCTTCTTTCCTCAGGCAAGCAAATGGAAAAATAATATATGTGGCCTTGGTTTATGCTCTCTTGTAATTCAATTGGCTTCTTTTGGGAATGCTGGCAGATGCAAAGGCAAGATGGAGTTTGGCTGTTTTTATTTTGACTGCTGTCATAAGAATTCTTGTAAAACTAATGGAGCAAACAAGAGACAGAGGGGATAGTTTGTTAACATGGCACACAACAGTCAAATTGAGAATCTGTAGAAGTCTTGTTGCATTTCCTGGCCAACATAATTTGTCACATTTGCTTGGCTTTTTTTAAAAAAACCCATAAATATGTCATCTGAGAGAGTCATAATGTTAGAGAAAATTAATTTGCGTTGGAAGAGGAACAAAACCTTATTTTTTTTAAAAAGGGGATTTTTAAAAGGTGGCAGAGACAAGTTGTAATTCTTAAGAGAAATTTATCTGTCAGATGGAGAAATCTTTATTTATAAAATAGAGCACAGTAGATGTTCATCTTGGAGAACTTTAAATGTGTTCATGTAAACACTGACAACATTAACTGGAAATGTTTTCTTTACTCCTGGATACAAATGTTCCCTGTCATTAACGCTGCAAGTGGCGATTTTGCCTCATGGTGATCTTCACTATTTTAAAATTCATGTTCTATGTTAAGGACTGAGAAGAGAAAATCAGATATTTTATAACTAGCATCAGAGATTCATTTCAGGAAGACAAACAGCTTTGAGATGACTTTCCAGAAAGAATTGTAATGGGATCATTACTGCGCCTAAGCCATGCAGAAAAACTCTAGCTGAGATCCCCTGCCTCTTCTCACTCTGTTTCTATGCAATATGTTTCTCAGATAGAATTCCTGAACTTGCATTGACACAGGAATGGAATGTTTCCTTCTTCTCTGCCTTCTCATCCACTAGACTGGAGATAAGGGTTGGTTTTAGACAGAGTATTAACCCAGCCCTATTTCAGGACAGCTTCAGAGTTATAAATCTAGGATGCATTGGTTTCTACCCACTTTCTTTACTTACTGTAATATACCAAGAGATTTCAAGATCTAGAACTTACAAATGGAAGTAAAATGCACCCTATTCACATGCATTTTTATTAAAAAGCTGGTCTTTCATACTTGTTTGTCTCTCTGCTTTAAGCTTTTAAATAAAATACTGAAGAAGAATTGTAAACGGTATTTGTGATTATATTTATCCAAACAAAACAGCCCTGATTACAAGTTTTAGCAGCACCAGAGCAATTGAAGAAAACTCTCATATTACGTTTTTCAAGTTAAAATGGGAAGCCATGAATACATTCTGAGTCTGTGTGATTATAAGTGATTTTTAAGATTGTGCTATCCGATGGAGTCCTATATAACACTTTGCAAGTTCCATTATCTTACAATGGAGGGTGCTTCTTACATTTTCTACATAGTTCTTCCTTTGTTGCTGTATTTATCTGGTGGTTTGCATCCTTCATCACTCACACTTTTTACATAAAGAACAGACTTCAAGGTCAGATACTACCATGTTTCCCCTAAAATAAAACACTGTCTTATATTTATTTTTCCTCAAGAAGAATACTTATTTTATTAAGTATGGCACAAAAGTCTTCTTGAGGAAAAATAAATATAAGACCTCCAGCAAAGTACCAGTTTCTCAGAGCCTCTTAAAGGGAAAGGGGGGCCTTTCTTTTTCAATTAATCTTTATTAAGCAAATTTTTCATATGTACATAAAATCGTAAAGCAAAAAGGTTGATAGAAGGATAGGATGGGTGATAATAAAAAGAAAGATAGAAAGATAGGTAACGCGAAGATATAAAGGTATAAAGATACAAAGATCAACCTTTCTTCCCTAGCAAAGCTAGGGAGGAAAGGGACTTGCCCCACTTGGAAAGAGGCGTGGTTACTTTGGAACCTTCTTGAAACGGGGGTGTAGCCTTCCTATGGGATGGCCAGCCTCCGCAGGCTCAATTCGAGCCGGAGCGTCGAAGAAGGAGGACAGGCAGGTTGGTCTGGGGCCCAGTGGGAAGGGGACCACTTGGCTCTCCTCCCAACCTCCACTTTTCCCCCTCCTTTGGGCCCAGGCCGGGTCCTGGCCTGGGTCTTCAGGGTCTGTTCTTTTGTCCCCGACTCCTCCTTTCCCCTTTCCTTGTTGTCCCGGTGAGATGGGGTGCCCCAGCTCTGCCGCCTTCGCACGGTGGGTGCCCACCATGGAGACCCGGCTTTGCCTGGGCCTGGGCCCAGCCTGGGCCGCTCCTGGATTCACGGGTGCGGGCACTCCTCTTTGGGGAGCACACGCCGCTTGGCGTGTGCCAGGCCTGGCTTCTCTCTGGTGCGGGTGTCCCTCACGAGCGTGCACACACCCTGGACCTCTTTGCCGGGCGCTGCTTGGGGTCGGTGCCCTTGGTCTCACCAACCGAACCTGACGTGGGCCAGCGTTTTAGGGCACGTGCGCTCCCCTGCTGTGGCATGGCATCCGCACCGGGTGCCTTGCCACAGCAGGACGGGCTGGGCTCGGACTGGAAAGGGGAAGTTAAACCGAATTGTTTTCAAGGTGCTGGTATTGACCTTTAAGGCCTTGTATGGTCTAGGACTGGCGTACCTGATGGACCTCCTCATCCCATATACTCCCTCGAGATCACTGCGTTCAGAAGAGCAGAACCTCCTTTTAGTCCCTTCGATCCATTCCTGCAGGCTGTCCACTACGAGGTCGAGAGCCTTTTTTGTGGCAGCACCATCTTTATGGAATTCTATGCTGGTTGAAGTCCGCACCATCAAAGAACTGGCCCTGTTCAGGAGAGCTTGTAAAACATCTTTGTTTAGACAAGCTTTTAATCTTACTGGTCCCTAAGCATTGATGTCAAGCTAGAATTTAAATTGCAGATGTTCTGCAGTTGCTTGCTCTTGTACTACTGTTGTTTTTATGCTTTTATGTCTTTTATGCTTTTAGTATCATTGTATTAAATTGCGCCATGATCGTTTTATATGCATTGTGTAAACCGCCCCGAGCCTGCTGGAAGGAGCGGTATATAAGGGCCGAAGAGATAGTACAGTGGTAACAACAGCTGTGCTGGCAATCTGAAGGTTGCATGTTCGAATCCCGGGCTGGTTTGGACACCCAGCGGTGAGCCCTGTCCACTGTTTACCCAACCGTTTGAAAACAGCTCAGCTGTGACTAGATAAAACTGGGAACTGCCAAGCGGGGAAGGATTTTTTCAAGGACTTACAATGCCTAAATAAAAAGATCGGCTGCCTGAAGGTGGAATGTGGAAAACAGAGGCTTCCGTCATGAGGATGAAACAACAGCACCCCCTTGTGACGTAATGACGCAATTACACCCTGTGACGCAATCACACCCTGTGACGCACCCTGTGATGCAGCCTGAAGAAAATCCTCCGAAAAAAATTGTACTTGTCATATGTTGTATGTAATTGTATGTGGAACCGGCAGGGACTGTCTGTCGTATGTGTGATGTAATCCGCTCTGAGTCCCCTTCGGGGTGAGAAGAGCGGAATATAAATAAAGTGTATTATTCTTATTAGAAAGAATAATAAATAAATAAAAAGCCATTTTACAGGCCCTAGGAGCAGAAGAGTGGACAAAGAGCTAGCAATTTTGGTTGCTTCAGCAAGTTTGGATTTTCAAAGTGAAGTAAAGTTTTCATAGAAATAGAACCAAGAGGCTTATTGAGGCCTGGCCCCTGCCTGAGGCCTTCCCCAAGCCCCTGTGGCCTACTCTCGGCCTAGAAGCAAGGCCTCTAAAGTAAAGAAAGAAGATAGAAGATTCCGCAAGCCAGGGACCCTCCTGGAAGAATGTCCCAAAGCTAGGGAGCCTCTTGGAACCAGGCCCTACCCTCCAGAAGCAAGCCAGGCCTGCCTACCCTTGCCCCTGTGAAGCAAGCAAGCTACAGAGGGAAAGAAAGCAGGCATTTTAAAGAACAAAGACCCCTCGATGGCTCCAGCTCTAAAGCTTCCAGAGTAAAGTTTAAAAGGAAGAAAGGAGGGCCCCCAAGCTACAAAAGGACATTTCCACAGCCCTTCCAGCCTTCCCCTGCCAGGAAGCAAGACAAGGGCACCTCTTTTTCTCCTCAGGAGCGGCATCCTCCTCCCCCTCCTCCTCCCCCAGAGGGCCGGGCCTCCAAGTTGTCTCCAGAGGGAGGGGCTGGCCAGGGAGGAGCAAGTTCTCCTTGACAACAGAGTACTGTTTATAGAGGGAGAATTTGGTGTTGCATAGCAACAGAGGACAAAACTTGCTACCGCTTAGCAACAGAGTGGCAAGGACCTCCAGGCTTGAGTGGACTAATCAGCTGCTGGATTATGTCTGTGGTTTTATTGGTTACAGAATAAAATGTTTGCATTAAATCTTAGATGTGGGATGGTAAAACAGACTAATAAATAAATAAATAAATTGGACAAAACTAGAACTAGCCACTAATCCATCTAAACTAGTTGAGAGAATAAAATCTAAAACCAAAAAACTATCCTAGATAGTTCAGGGTTTTGACACAGAGTCCCTATACTCTAAACAGGGTTTTGACACAGAGTCCCTATACTCTAACACCACAGAGCTTTGTTACAGAGGCTCTTTACTCTGGAGTCCTGACAAGGAGCTATCTGAGAGCGTGTCTATAAAACACTCCACTCTCCTTAAGAGCTTGTCAAGCACTGCTCCTCTCTCTTCGAGAGCTTGTCAGAAAACGAAAACTTTCCTGTCAGGATTTCTCCCTCCTAGACAGCCTAACTCCTCCCTCTTGGCTCTCAGCCAATCTCCTGGGAGTCTTTGTAACCAGCCAGAGAAACACTGAAGCCACGCCCCCTTGGCTCTGGCAACTCCCTTCTCCTAATGGCTGCTGTGTGGATCTCCCTTCCCAAGATGGATGCCACCATTCTAATCAGGGAGCCAAACTTCCACACAGGCTTTGGCCTACTCAGAATGGGTGAGTCCTTACACCGAACCTTTTGCATTACCATTTTATACACTGTTTTTTGACATTCTAAGAACTTTTTAAAATAATATGGTTTATACAAGGAACATCTACAGGGAGAAAGCCTTACCTTTGCATGGCCCAATACAAACACTTGCGGCTAAGAGGCCACAGCTGACTGAGAC
The DNA here is from genome assembly GCA_030556195.1 of Anolis apletophallus. Lineage (NCBI taxonomy): Eukaryota > Metazoa > Chordata > Lepidosauria > Squamata > Anolidae > Anolis > Anolis apletophallus. Next base: position 46,999,561 of record JARBWK010000009.1, on the reverse strand, counting down.
AGCTGGGGGAGGAGAGAGTCCTGCATTGACTTCTGTGCTGGTGAAGGGCTACAGCCAAGCAAAACTAAGTGATTTTTCACCCTTTCACACTCATGTAAGAGCTGCTAAAGTGACCCCAAAAGAAAAGGAATCCAATATGTTTATGTCTGGAGGAGACTTATGGAACTGGTCAACTAACACCACAGGGATACTACAGAAGGAGATTAATATTGTAGCAGCAAATTGGGAGTTATGGAACTCCAAGTGGCAAGATACCTCTTACCAAAACGGCGGCATGGACGTGCGGGCGCAGGGATGAGGAATCACGCAACAACTTCACTGCTCAACGTGAAATCAAAGAAATTTATTGATTAACACCAGCTGGTGGGGTTGCCCACAGAACGAGCTGCTATCAGGGGCAAACGGCCCCGGTCATCCTTAACACAAAGCATTTATACCCCTCATGGCGGCACCCACAAAAGCCCGCCCTCCTTCATGATCATTTCACAAACATCATTGGCTGGTGTTACAGAACATTTCATTAATCCAATTAAACATAACATTTTCATTTGCATCATATCTTAATCCCCTCCTATATGTTAGAACAATGAGTTCTAACATATGTTAGTCTTTCTCACAGTGCAACTATCAGTGGCTGGGACTCCTGTGTTCCCAGTTTGCAACATTTGGCTTCTCCTTGCCAGCAACGGAGGGGGCCACCTCTCTGCTCATGCGCAGTTCTTACCCATTTGGCATTAAGGTAAACAAACCTCATGCTTTGCACTGTTTGACCAATCTGAGCCTACGTTATCTTACGCTAGGCACGGGGTGTACTTTGGCAAATCACTGCCTGTGCTAGAAGCACCAATCATAGTGTTACATTCACGGAGCTTGTGCCTGCCTGATTCTTGGCACAGAAACCCACTTTTCAAGGCTCTACACGTGTGCAGCATCGCTTTCTGACCTTACTCCTGCAAAGAAAGTGCCAAAACCGCTTTATTCCAGAATTTTTCTTTTTTGTGGGTAATTCGTCACATGAAATTACCGACACACCCGTCTGGAACCCCTCAAGAGGACCAATCCACTCTCCAATCTCTCTTGACCATGGTTTGCACAGTTCTGACTGCATGCACACTTTTCACTGCACCTACGGATTTCTGCATTGCAAAAGCACAACATTTCAGCATTAACGGTAGGCAGCACAGGATAATCATTACAGAACAGAAGACTACTATGATTAACATCACAAGTGAGCGTAGCCATTGAACATTCGGAAGCCAGCTCATCAAATAGCTCCAGAAATCACCTGGGGCTTCATAAGTCTTTTGCACCTCTCTAGCAACACCCTGAATCTTGACCAGGTCAAGTTCAATGTCACCAGACTTATTTATGAAATGACAACAGGTTGTGTTCAACCACACACAGAATCCGCCTTGCTTGGACAGAAGGTAGTCCAAAGCCAATCTCTGTTGCATCGCAATTCTTGCCAGGGAATCTACCTCTACCTGCAAAGAGGACATCCCTTTCAGAGTATCATTGGCCAAAGATTCCAAGCCATATGATAAGATACGCAGTTGTTTAACATTCCAGGCCACACCCACCTGGGGGGCCATAATTGCTGCAAGCCTCTGTGCTTCAGTAAGAAAAGTCTTATCTGGATCATACCCATAACGCTTCACCTCATCAGGCGAACGCTTCTGGACATGCATGTACAAATTAGTAACAGGTGTCATTTTGGGAATCACTCTCAAACCCCCAGGCCGCAGGGTGCCAAGGGTACAAACTCCACTCCAAGCCACAGGAAGCAATGACCCCGCCCATTTTCCACAAATCCAAACCACACCAGTGGGAAGACCAGTCGCACGGAGCGCTGTGCGTCTGGCTGGCAAATTCTGGGCCAAGTTCACTATAGCATTCTCATGATGATTTCCAAACAATATGTGAGTGCAATTTGAAATCTCCCATCCCCAAGTCCAAACACCTTTTGTCTTCTGTCCACAACTTACTCTGTATCTGCTATGCACAGTAATCGTGTGATTACATGCAGGATAAGAGCCTAGCTCAACACGCTTGAAACGTTCATACATGCCAAGCCTCTGACTTCCTGTTTCATATATTCTCCCATCATCCTTCCATCTGAAGCATAGAGATGCTTCCAACGCAGGAGAACGGTGCGTCAGCATGAACTGAGCCTGGTCCACGTCCCTTCCCAAGAGTTCCTGCTTACATTTGGTGTCATTCCACCCTTTCAATGTCAAAACTGCGCTTGGGACAATCGGCCATCCCTGCCTATGGCTCGAGGGCCCGTGGCTGCAAATCCAGCATGAATTCAAACCTAATTCATGTGACATGTTAGTAACAAGCTTATGAAACATATTTTGATCCCACCCCGCATGTGTCCCAGTAATGTACAATGTCAATATCAGAGCCATGTATCCAAACACTGTCCTTACTCCCACGGGGCGCTCACTCCTGTAACGCTGTCCCATTAGGATGCTAAGCCACCACCTCAGTGAGAGTGCCTTTGGCTCTGTCCATCTGTCTTGCGTTGGACCACAATAACTGGAGTTGGGTGCATTGATTTCAGACAACTCTTCTGTGGCCTTCTCCTTACCCCTCAAACAGGGGTTTGCTGATTTTTGTAAATCCTTAACTTTAGGGGGTTGTCTGGATCCACGGAAGACTCCAAAACAACTGGTGCTTTCTTCAACCGAGTGTAGTGGAGCCACGGGCGAATTCCTTCGACCTTGACCGCCGTTGGTGTGCTCAACAGCACGGTGAACGGACCCCGCCATCTGGGCATCAAAGGACGAACGCTCCATTCCTTGACCAGGACAGACTCGCCAACTGAAAAGGAATACAGAGAGGTAGTAGGGATAGGTGGATGCAAGTCTGCTGTATACTGGCTAAGCCTCTCTAACTGTTTCCTTAACATCTGCACATCTTGCAAAGTTTGCTGGTGTCCCAGCACATGGCTGTCCGAAGATAGTCCACACATAGTCTTTAAGTTCAATGGAGGCCTTCCATACAAACCCTCAAAAGGTGAAAGTCCTGACTTCTTGTGGGGCGTGCACTTGACTCTCAACAGAGCCAAAGGTAACGCCAGCCTCCAATTTAACCTAGTCTCTATACTCCTCCATATTCTGAACAACCAAAAGTTATGGCGGATCTGTTGGAAGGCATAATTGCGACGCATGATCCGACCTGGTGGGACTGCCGGCAGCTGTTAAATGCCCTGTTCACTGCGGCAGAGAAAAGAAGCATCATCAATCAAGCTAGGTTGATAGCTCAAGAGGGACATGGGCAAGTGGAGGCAGTTGCATTTGGGAATGCCAGATTCCCGACGGAGCAAGATCCGAGATGGGATCCGAATGATGCGGATCAGAGGGACAGAATTAGAGACTATCAGCAAATCCTTTTAAAAGCAATCAGGAAGGGCCCACCCCGGCCTTCCAGTATTCAAAAGATACAAGGGGTTCAACAGGACAAAGTTGAGACGCCTGCTGCGTTTCTAGAACGTCTAGAGGAAGCATATAGAAAGTACAGCCCCTACAATTTAGAGCAAAACGACGGGAGGGTTGCTCTCACGCAATCCTTCATTTCCCTAACAATATCACGAGCCCCAGGACTGTGAGAAGCCTAGCCGAGGAACGAACACAAGCTGAGCCAGAAAGCTTTGGTGCTGCAGATACTCAAATCAGGGGCACGGTCCCGCTGCCAAGAGAACATATAACCTCATTTTCGAAAGAGGGCTATCTTACTCCCTACACACCTGAGAAATCAGTACAGTAGCAGCTCCACCCAGTCTCACAACAACATGGGGAAACAACTGGGGGCAGCTCTTCTTTGGAAGTAAAATTCTCTGCTTTCTCAAATGACCTGCAGTCAATAAAGAAATACCTGCAGAAAAGTACTGGGCTCCTGAGCATTTTGGCAAACGTAATCAAAGTAGAGGCATCGCCAGCACTGAACACTTCAGTAGCAACCGGGCAAGGCACAGCTACTTCTCGCCCCAGGGACATAACAACAAAACTGATAGAAGTGGATAAAACCAAGTGCTCCACAGACATCTACAAGGCCCAGACAAAAAGTCTGAATACAAAAAAAAGGTGAAACAAAGAACCACACGTACTCAGTCAAGACGGCCTAGGAACCATAAATGAGGTCTAAAGAAATTACTAGCACTAATTCCACCCTCAAAAACCATTGCAGCAAGAAGGAGGAAAAGTTTTTTTAAAGTCCCCCGAAGCCAAGACACAGTGCCACTAGACAAGGCAAAGCAGACAGCTCCAGACCAATAAATCCAGGGTATCAAAAGCTCAACGTGACAACACTGATAACAAAACACGAAATGCTCATTTGGCATTGTATCCTCATTTTATTGATACTGCGTAGGTACGGGCAATGAGATACAAGGAACACAAGGTGACTCAAGGCCCTTCTACACTGTCCTTAATCCCTGGAGGAACTGGGATTGAGGACCCACACCATCAAACAACCTGAGGCTTGAAGACAAGGGTGGCTGCATGCCCCATCCCCTGATGCATCATTTTTGCGCCCCAGTAGTGCTTTCTGGAGGGGCCAGTGGCTGCAATCAGTCATCTCATGTAAGTTGGGGGGGGGGGGGTTGGGAGGGGAGGGAGTGGCTGCCATCCCACTCCTTCAGACTCCTTGAGTTCAAAGAACTGGGATTGCTGTAGGAATTGATCCTCAGGATTGTGAAAGCAGCCCTGGGAGTCAATTCTCACAGGGAAACCCCAGTTTATTTTGGATTGATTTGGGTTTACCTGGGGCATCATTTGGGCCAGTTCCTCTTCCCATCTCTGCTGGTATAAAATGCAAAAATTAAAAATCAGCAAACTCGTGGCCTTTCATGATATCCCATATATCATGCTTGGGGTAGCTGCCTCACGGTGCCTAATGAAAACAAGAAAAAGAAATAGAAGAATGAGGGAGAATAAGTGAAACGACCCTGATGAGCTTAATAAGTAGCAGCATGTCAACGCACCAGCTGCCGCGTCACAGGCCACAATTTCCAGCAGGAATGATCAGCCTGTAAGCCATGGAATTTACTCCAGGGCCTGTTTCTAACACAACAGAAGACAATTAGCACATGTGTTTGGCAGTCCTTGCTTCGGGTTCTTGTTGACAGCATTTCAAGACCAAAACGGCATCTGTGATTATGGAAAACATTCGTCTTTTGGTTAGGAAAAAGCTGGCCTATCTCCAGCAAAAGGGTTTGCTTCTGTATGTGTGAATGGGCTGTCATCCTAATAGGAGAGCCAATTGTCTCCACAGTGACAATGCAGGCATGTAGGTCCTAGATTCAAATCCATAGGGAGAAGAGTGGAAATGGTTAATTTTTTTTTAAAAAAAAGATCCCATGTAAATTGATTTTATGAAAACCACCCTGAGCCTGCTGGAAGGAGCGGAATACAAGAATGAACAATAAATAAATAAATAAATGTCTATCAGTATTCCTTTTATTTCAATAAAGGGCCCTTCCATATAGCCATATAACCCAGAATATAGAGACAGATAATCCATAATATCTGCTTTGAACTAAATTATCTGAGTCTACACTGTCATATAATCCAGTTCAGTGTGGATTTTATACAAGTGTGGAGGGAGCTAAAGTCGGCCGTTTTACATGCCTTAAACTAGGTGATGTTGCTACATAGGGGGCAAAATATGGGAACAATCCTCATTATTAAGAATTCCGTCCCCATGACATTTTTCTTCACTCCCCAAATTTCTATCATTGAAATAAATTAAAACTTCAGATCAGCATTTGAAAGATGCGAATAACATTGTTTACATCCCAACAAAAGGTACAGGCAAAATTTCTCAAGTGTAATGCTCTTTTTGTGTGTGGCTAAAGTGCATTGTCAAAATTGAGATACACATTAGATACTATGGTGCAAAAGAATTGCACAATTTGAAAAAAGCCAGGAGGGTCCTGGAGACCAGACAGGGAGACAAGGGGTGAAAAGGTTGTTTCTGGTGGCTGGCAACCCAGTTATTCCTGCTGCCATCAGGGCAAAGGAGCAGGAAGTATCATCCTTACCACCTCCCTTTGGGCCAAGGCTCAGCTGGGCGTTCTGTCTCCCAGGCAGCTTCAAAATTAATAATAATAAAATTTTATTTATACACCATCATCTCCCCAAGGGGACTCGGGGTGGCTTATATAAGGCCAAGCCCAGCAGTAAAACAGTGCAAATATACAACATAAGAATACAACAGTAAAATGAGAAAATAAAATAAAATACAAGAAATATAAGTAAGCACATTAAACAATATAAAATCATTTTTGGAGCTGGGTAACTGTCAATTCCAGTCATCTCTATGCAATTATAAGAATGAAAAGACACAGAGTTTAATTTGCAATAGCAATTGTGGGATTTCTCAATATAATTAGCTAGGTCGCCCGGATGGAGGGGAGATCCAGTTGCCTACCCTGGATGGTGAGGCATTACGCCTGTCGTCTTTGGTAAAGAGTCTGGGCGGTCCTGTTAGACCCACTGCTGACAATGGAGGCCCAGATCTCCACAGTGAGCAGATCCGCATTTTTCCATCTGCGGCAGGCTAGACAACTGGCTCCCTACCTATCTAGGAGTGACCTGGCTACGGTGATCCAGGCGATGGTCATCTCAAGACTGGACAACTGTAACGCCCTTCCTTTGTCGGTGATCTGGAAGCTTAAGCTGGTGCAAAATGCTGCCACCCAACTTCTTGCTGGGGAATCGGTGAGATATCGCATTACTCCAATCCTGCAGCAATTGCACTGGCTACCGATTGAGCACCAGATTACCTTCAACGTGCTAGTTCTCACCTTTAAGGCCTTATATGATCAAGGGCCAGCGTATCTGTGGGCCCGCCTTACTCACTACCAACCCCAGAGATCACTTTAGTCTGAGGACCAAATTTTGCTCGAAGTCCCTAATATTTGGACCTTCCATTTAATCAAGCACTAGACGCAGAACCTTCACGATCATGGCTCCATACCTGTGGAATGCTTTGCCGATAGAAACTCGAGCCATCCGAAGCTTACCTTCCTTCTGGAGGGTATGCAAAACATTCCTTTTCCGGCAAGCATTCGGATTATAATGCTGATCTGGATTTTGTGTTTTAATTGTATTTTTATGTATTCTGTTTCTTGGATATTTGCAAACCGCTCCGAGCCTCCAGAGAGTGGCGGTATACAAGTCGGAATAATAAATAAATTATAAATAAATAAATAAATAAATTTAATGGCATTTATTTCTGGGCATTCAAGAGGGTGGTCTTAGGTTTTCCTCAATTCTACCCTTGCCACCATTAGTCCATGACGATGGACCTTTTAATGGTAATTTTTAAACAAAAATCTATATGATGAAATCCCCAAATTTTGTAATATTGTTTCTCAAAATCCTGAGATTTTGCACTTCCGTTGCTGCATATCTTTCCCTTATTGTTGTTTTTAAAGGAAAAAGTGATATGTGTGGAGACTACTCTTCTTTGTGTGGTTGCAAATGAAGTGTGTGATGGCTGTTGAGAGAGCCCATAATGTTTGATGAGGTAGACTAAATTCTTTGCTTTCAAACAAGATGGAAAGGTATGGAATGCTACAAGAAGAGGCAGTTACACCCGCTTTTACTCGCTTTCTTCCCCAAATGGGTTGAGGTCCTAAATCTTCCATCAGAACTCTATGTTCATCAAAACCTGGAGATATGAGTGGCCTTTGCAGAGCATAAAAATGTTCATTGTTTGTACTATTACCATTCGCAGTAATCAGACTGGGTGATGGAATTTTAGGAGCAGTAACCCCCCAATGGAAAATACTTTCCAAGACTGCAAGTTCAATAGGATTGGACCTGTTTAATGCTTAGATAGGGAATCATGAAGTAATGCCTGTTTCTGTAGCCTATATTTCAGAGGAAAGCAATAGCAAACTACTTCTATATATTTCTTGGCTAATAAAACCCTGCCAAATTTGTGGGGTTGTTGTACACTGACAGACAACTTGAAGAAATTTGGGCGGGGGCACACAAGTCCTTGTGACTACTAGCTCTTTATAGCCGTATCCTCTTTGATGAGGTGAGAATATGCAGAGGCAGTATCCCATGCTTGGGGCTGGAAATCTTCCCTTCCTTGGGATCTGGCAAGCCTGGTGCCTCAACCTGCCAGACCAAAAGTCCACCCCTGAGTCAGAGGAAGGGCTGGTATAATGTTGGTCTAAGATGCAAACTGGCAACCAGCCTAAAGGCCCTCCTTATTGGGTTATGGGTACAAAGACAGCCTTGGTGTTTTTGGCACAGCTTTGACAATAAGGAGGAGGCAGAAGTTTATTCAGGGACGAATCCAGAGGCAATGACTTGGCAAAACTGCTAGGAGACAGGGCTTGTCCTCCAGACAAGAACCACTCAGATTCCTCTTGAGCAGTGGTTCCGAACCCTTTTTTTTTTTTGACCAGGGACCACTTTGATTTTTTGTGTGTTGTTAACAGGGACCACAAGTTTCAAGAATAATAGACCGTGTTAATCTAAAAATAAACTTTAATCAAAACTTCTTTAATGTCTTTGTTAAACTTAATAGTAACATGAATTAAGAGTATTATTATAATATAAAAATAGCATCACTAATAGAAAATTAAATTCTGTTTGCATCAATGTGGCTTTTGAGCTTCCATCTTCTTTACAAGTTGGATAATATTGTGGTTAACATTATTGCTGAAGGAAGCAGGAAGGGGGGAGGGAAGAAAGAAAGAACAAAGGAAAGAGGGAGAGAATCAAGAAGAGATGGAGGGCTGGAGGGAGGGAGGGAAGGAAGGGAAGAAGTAAGGACGCAAAGAAGGAGTGAGAGAAGGAAGAAAAGAAAGAATGAGGGAAACAAGGAGAGAGGCAAGGAAGAAAGGGGAAGTGGGATGGGACTGAGGGAGGGAGGAAGAGAGGAAGGGAAGGAAGGGAAGGAGGAAGGAGGAAAGCAAGGAGGGAGGCAAGGATGGGATCGAGGGAGGAAGGGAGAGAGAGGAAAGGAGGAAGAAAATGAGGAAGGAAGGAAAGGAGCAAAGAAGGAGGGAAGCAGGGAGGGAGCAAGGAAGAAAAAGAAAGAGGAAGAGATGGCACCAAGGGATGGAGGCCTTAGGAGCTCAAGGAAGAGGCACAGGGCAGACGCCAAGCCTCGGGGAGAGCAAATAAATAAAAGTGAGCACTGCCTTCTTGCTTTACTATGGTGGTCCACGCCTTGGTTACCTCTAGAGGGAAAGAGAGTGTGGAAAGCCAAGGGATGGACGAAGAGTGAGAGGGATGGAAGAACGAAAGAAAGGAGCAAGGAAGGAAGAAAGCAAAGAAGGAAGGAGGGAAGCAAGGGAGGGAGAGAGGGAAGGAAGGAAGGAAGGAGGGGAGGGCAGGAAGAAAATAAGGAGGGAGGGAAGAAAGAAAGAAAGAAAGAAAGAAAGAACAAAGGAAGGAGGGAGAGAATCAAGAAGAGATGGAGGGCTGGAGGGAGGGAAAGGAGGGAAGAAGTAAGGAAGTAAGGAAGGAGGGAGAGAGGGAAGAAAAGAAGGAACGAGGGAAGCAAGGGGGAGGCAAGGAAAAAAGAGCAGAAGAGATGGGACTGGGGGAGGGAGGAAGGAAGGAAAGGAAGGAAGGAAAGAAGGAAGGAGGAAAGCAAGGAGGGAGGCAAGGATGGGACCAAGGAGGAAGTGAGAGAGAGGGAAGGAGGAAGAAAATGATTAAGGAAGGAAAGGAGCAAAGAAGCAAGGAGGGAAGCAGGGGGGAGCAAGGAAGAAAAAGAAAGAGGGAGGAAGAGATGGCACCAAGGGATGTGTAAGTGTCTGTCGAAAAGAGCTATTGGAGCTCTTATCTCATACCCTTCCAGCAACATAATCTCTGCCAGGTGTAGCCTTGAAGACGCGCAGAGCTGGAAAGGAGCCTTGGGCCACACCACACCAACATGAGAAGCCCCGGCATGAACATTGCTGACTCAGGGAGGATATGAGGAAATATCCACTGGACATTGTGAAACTGGGTCAAAGGGGATATGATGCAATCTCTGTTGGGCATTGCAAGCCAGGGGGGTTGGTCTTTGAGATGATGGACAGGTGATGGGGGTGTGGTTAGTATATAAGTTATGTTTGTTCCTGGGGAAGCCAGTTCTGGCTTCAAAGGTTATGAGACCTGGAATAAATCTTGTGGGATCGAATTGCTGTCTGCGCGTCATCCTTACAGATAATCTCAGTGTTCATTACAGAAAGCCAGAACTTCATAAAGCCTATCGTGGAGAAATCTGCTGAGGGCTTGTCCTGTTTTGAGATGCCATCTGCAAGGTTGAAACCCTTTACAGAGGTGGAATGGGTGAGTCCCGAGGAGTTCTGGGAGGATGCGGATGAAGACGGTACCGGGAAAGTAGGAGTACTCCCCGTTTGGATTTGGAAGACGGGTGGATGGAGCATACCTTCCTTAGGAGGAGAGGTGGAGGCTTCTGAGATGACTGCCTACAAATTCTGCGGACCGTGTGAGAAGGAGGGGACGAGGGAAAGGCCCAAGGAGTCCCAGCCTTCCTGGAAGGAGAGTGATGTGAGAAATGCCCAAGATGGAGAAGGAGACTGCCAGAAGTCTGTTCAGGTGGGCTATGAATCCAGGGGAAGGGGGCAGCGAGGCCCCATTCAGATGGATGTCCGGATGATGGCCGGAGGGACCAGAGAAGCTGTGCGGAAGGACACGCCGGCTCAGGTGGATCCAGTTGTGCGCGGGACCAGAGAAGCTGCGGGGAAGAGTGCCCCAGCTCAGGTGAACCCAGCGAAGAGGAGCAGGACCAGAGAAGCTGTGGGGAAGAGTGCCCCAGCTCAGGTGGACCTGGCGGAGTGTGGCAGTGAGGCCACGAAACCTGAATCACCATCAGGAGTAGAGGTGATGAGGTGCAGCTTGAAGGCTGAAGGGACTGGGCAGGGGAGAGCCCAGTCTTCCGTGTGGGACGAGTTGGTCCAGGAGTGGCTTGAATTAAAGAAAGCCTTTTATGATGGACGGCATGAAGTGAGTATACTTCTAAAGAGAATGGGGGCTTTGGAGGAGAAAGCTCGCCAGTATGAGAGAAGGATGTCGTGTCTCCCAGCCGAAGATGAGGGGCGTTTTGAGGATGCTTTGGAGGAAGACACCGGTGCTCGGGAGAGAGGCTCAGTCGGTTGTCTTGGAGAACGAGCTTCCTGGGAAGAAGCGGCGGCAGAGGAATGCCGGGGTTTTGATGTTCCGGCCTGCAGTGAGAGAGAGAGGAGAGTGCTGCGGAAGGAGGCCAGGTTGTTTGTGCGGAAAAGCTGTTTTCGAAGTGGAGGAGGAGAAACCCTTTGCGAAGAGTGTATTTCAGCAGTGCTTCGGGAAGAACCTTTGCCAGGAGGGAGAAAGATCAGTCGGGCAAAGTTGCTGTGGAGTTAAAGCTGCAGGGAGATAAGGTTGGAATGCTGCCTGTCTTGGAAAGCGAAAATGTTTTGGTTACAGAGAAGAAGCTCCTGTGCCATGATTGTATGCCAGAAAAGGAGACGTGGAGCTGTGTGGAGGAAGGATTGCAGCTGCCAAGGAGTGAAGGAGGGCAAGTAGCTTTGGAAACCAGAAGGGATAAGCTACGAATAGTGTCGGCTGAGGAAATAGATCAGCTACTCCCTTCCAACAGGGTGAGTGTGCAGAAGGCTTTTCATTTCGTGGAGAAAAGGGGGGAGCTACAAGGTCCCTTTCTGCAGACCGTGGGGATTTCAATGGCTTGGTCGGCTGCCTTATTCTTCCTGTGTTTGAGGATAGACGGGGAGGTGTTGCTGCAGAGAAAGTGGCCCTGGATGCGAGCAGCCCCAGATGTTCCTCGAAGGAAGTTGCTGGGAGTTCCCAGGCTTTTCCTGTTAAGGTGGTGGAAGAGAAGAACTTCAGCAATGCCGAGTTCCTGTTTGGGCCCTATCCAGCCAACGTGGAGGAGATGGCGGAGCTTCTGCGGAGCTGTGAAGTGTTGGCTGATCCTGTCCTGAACAAAGATTTCCAGTGCAGTAAGGTCCTGAGTTCCGGAGGAAAAGTTGTTCCAGAAATGGCAGTGCTATTCCAGAAGGGTCCTTTTAGGACCAAACAAATTATGTCACTCGGGTGGTTGATGGGAATCTTTGAAAAAGGTTTAATCAGAGTGCCAAGGACTGAAATTTTTGCTTATTGAGGAGTACTTTCTTTTCTCTAGTGTTAGGTGGAATAGAGAGTTATAGTTTTCCAGGTTCCTCTTGCCATGTGAGGAGATGTATTAGTTTGTTCATGGATCAAGGGGTTATAGGATGGTGTGATAGCTTTAGGGGGCATGTGGATGCTGTTTACTGTGTGATGAATTATAGTTTAGTAAGAGCTTCTTGTTGAAGAGGAAGGAGGGCTGGATTGTTTGTAGTTTGTCCTCCTCTGTACTTGAAAGAATAGGTACAGTCTTTGCTGGCGCCTGCGGAGCAATGTAGCTTTAATATTGGTAGGTGCTAATTGCGGCAGGAAGGTTATTTTGGCATTAGAATTGGTTAAGTTGAGGTGTGGTCTCCTGTTGAGTTTGCCAGGAGGTCAGGTTTTGTTGTAATTGTTGTTCCCCAGATTAGAATTAGAGCATATTAGATTTAGCTTTGATGGTGTGTGTAATTTGATATAGGTGTTTTGTTCCTGCGTCATGGGATTCTGGGGTTGTTAGTGATTTATAGTTTTTTTTGTGCCTCGTGGCTGAGTGCCAAGAGGGTAGATTGGTAGAGGGGTTGTAGTTTTCCCAAGTGCCTTTTTCCAAGGTGGCAAGGATAGTTTGTTTCTTGACTTCAGAGGGGTTAGGTTGCAGGGTAATTGGTAGCCTTTGTTACTGCCTGCTGAGTATAGTCTGGAGGAAAGTTTGGTGTTCATTCGTTTTGTATTTGATTGTATAGAAGATTATGGTTTGGGTGGTACCTCCTGCTATTGCAGTAGAGGGGATTGTAGTTTTCCCAAGTGCCTTTTGCCAAGGTGGCAAGGATAGTGGGTTTCTTTTGTATGGTTGCTTGACACAGTTGAATTGGTCCTGTGCAGTTTGTAGGGGTTGTAGTTTGTTGGGGTCTCCTGGTTTTGCGGGGAGATAGTTAAGGTTGGTTATAAGCCAGTAGAGTTGTGTGGATGCAGATCGCTTTATGTTCCCACGTGGAATGACTTGGTTAGAGGATTAGCTTCAGGGCTAGTTTAGTAGGGAATGATGTTATCTCCTGTTGAGTCTGCCAGGAGAGAGTTGGTTGAGGATTGTATGGGTTCAGAGTGGATGTATGCAGGATACCTGGATGCAGATGCTCATACCTGCGTTCCAGGGGGCAGTTTGTTGTTGAATTGGAATTTATGTATAGTCTAATAGGATAGATATGGTTGTGTAGTGTTGTACCTGGTACCTCCTGCTTTTGCAGTGGAAGGTTTTGGGAGTTATGGGGTTTGGAAGTTTGATTGTGTGGTTTTGATTTATACCCTAAGGATGCGCAGTTGATTTGTCCTTGCGCAATGTATTGTTAGGATTTGTAGTGGTCAGTAGTTACATGGGAATTATAGTTTGCGGGTTAGTACCTCCTGCTATGGCAGTGGAGGTTGTTTAGATTTAGGTGGTAGCTGAAGATAGAAATTGGCCTTGAACAAGCTAAGCGTTTGTGAATAGAGGAATATCTGAGTGTGTAGGAGTTCAAGTTTGGTGTATGAAATAGCTTTGTCCCAGTGTGTGTTCAACTGGAGTAAGGCTGGGGTGAGAGCTCCCTTCGCCTTGTGAGTTATAGAGCTGGTTGTGACTTTGGTGGATGCTGGGATAGAATTTAGATGATAAGAGTAGAATAGCGTTTTGAGTCCTCTTTTCCCCCAGGGGGGAGGGAGAGGGGTATTCTGTAAGTGTCTGTCGAAAAGAGCTATTGGAGCTCTTATCTCATACCCTTCCAGCAACATAATCTCTGCCAGGTGTAGCCTTGAAGACAGCGCAGAGCTGGAAAGGAGCCTTGGGCCACACCACACCAACATGAGAAGCCCCGGCATGAACATTGCTGACTCAGGGAGGATATGAGGAAATATCCACTGGACATTGTGAAACTGGGTCAAAGGGGATATGATGCAATCTCTGTTGGGCATTGCAAGCCAGGGGGGTTGGTCTTTGAGATGATGGACAGGTGATGGGGGTGTGGTTAGTATATAAGTTATGTTTGTTCCTGGGGAAGCCAGTTCTGGCTTCAAAGGTTATGAGACCTGGAATAAATCTTGTGGGATCGAATTGCTGTCTGCGCGTCATCCTTACAGATAATCTCAGCGTTCATTACAGGATGGAGGCCTTAGGAGCTCAAGGAAGAGGCACAAGGCAGAAACAAGCCTCAGGGAGAGCAAATAAATAAAAAATGAGCACTGCCTTCTTGCTTGACTATGGTGGTCCACGCCTTGGTTACCTCTAGACTGGATTACTGCAATGCGCTCTACGTGGGGCTTCCCTTGAAGACGGCCCGGAAACTTCAGCTTGTCCAACGCTTGGCTGCCAGATTAATAACTGGGGCTGGTTACAGGGAGCGGTCAACCCCCCTGTTTAAAGAGCTCCACTGCCTGCCGTTTATTTTCCGGGCCCAATTCAAGGTGCAATTCAAACCTATAAAGCCCTAAATGGTTTGGGACCCGCCTAACTTTGGGACCGGCTCTCCCCCCATGAAGCAGCTCGAGCCCTTCGCTGCTCGGGAGGCCCTCCTTTCGCCTCCACCAGTTTCACAGACACGGTTTGTGAATACTAGGGAGAAAGCTTTCTCCTCTGGGCCCCCCGACTTTGGAATTCCCTTCCGGGAGAGATCAGGAATATCCCATCACTGGAAGCCTTTAAGGGACAACTGAAAACCTGTTTTTTCCGCCTAGCCTTTGGAGACTAGATCCTCAACGCCCATTTTTCTTGGATTTCCTTCCCCTTTGCGACTCTTTACATTTTGGCCCTACTCCATTTATCTCCCCCAGTTTTTAAATATCTTATATGTACATGTGGCCCGCCCTCTCGTCTTCCTTTTTCCTTCTGTTTTAGACGCATTTGTTATTGTGTTCTGTTAGATGTATTCATTTTACTGTGTTTACTGTTTTTATTATGTTTATTGCTTTTTGATGTCTGATGTTTTGTGATTTGTGGTTTGGGCATGGCCCCATGTAAGCCGCTCCGAGTCCCCTTTGGGAAGAGGGAAGCGGCTTATAAATAAAGTTCATTATTATTATTATTGCTAGAGGAAAAGAGAGTGTGGAAAGCCAAGAGATGGAAGGAGAGTGAGAGAGAGGGAAGGAAGGAAGGGGGAAAGAAAGGAGCAAGGAAGGAAGGAAGAAAAGAAGGAAGGAAGGATGCAAGAAGGGAGTGTGAGGGAGGATGGGATCAAGGAAGGAAGGAGGGAGCGAGGGAAGGAAGGAAGTGACCTTGAGTTCATGCGACCTACCGGCCATCAAACTGATTTGACCTGCAGCAGGGAGTTCTAATGTTCCCGCATATCCTATGTGATCAAACATCATTAAGAGCAAAGGCTGGGACTGCAGCTCAGGAGACTCTTAGCAATTTATTTCCCTCCATTCCCATGCTTAACCTGGTGGAAACTTTATAAGAAAGCCTTAATAGATAACACTTCAGTTCGCAACATTTTCCCTCTACCGCATGAATACAAAGTATCCCTTTTGGCTCTTGCTCACCCATTTCAATGAAAATAAACTTCCCTGGGCCACAATTATCCCCCGGTATCCGCAAAAACATAAAATTGTCCAATTGACTCTGTTTCAATGCCATATTTTTCTTTAGCTTATTCTAAGACTTTCTGCCATTTTGTTTTCTTTTTTGAGCTCCTCTGCCTCTGCTCTAACCTTTTTAATTTTAAATAATATATTTTTCAAAAAGCCAGCTGACTGTCAAAACTTGCCATTTCCACAATCCATTCATTCACGCTACCGTCAGAGGGTCCCATGGAGGTTCTGAAGCCATGGACTCCCAGTGTGCATTTTTTGGGAGTTGCATGAAGACAGGCCAAAGTTTGGGAAACCCTCAGCGGATTGGGATACATAGTTTTCCAAAGGTTTTCATACTAGATTTCTCCTCTGTGCTGATTTTCAGGAAAGACTCATTTTTTTAGCTTCCCCAAGGACTGAACCAGATGAATTTCATTTTATATACACTAAATGGCTCATAATGATTTTCCCCAGGCATAAGAATTATTATGAATTTCCCTTTATGGACTGTTGGACTTTATTTTTCTATTTCGCCTATATGATGATGATGAATGGAGATTATTAAATGTGAGGATGATGGTGGTGGTGGAAATATCCCCAACATTTCTATGTATTCCTTTCCCTTTGCATGACTCCCTTCCCATGTATCTTAAAAATATGAAGTTATGCCATGTGTATGTATTATCAGTAAGTGAGATCAGGACAGCTGCATTCCAAGCTGCACCTTTAATTGAGCCATCAACGACCTTGCATGAACAATAACAGGGCTTTTTGGGTTTGGAAGGGGGTCTGTCCTCCCTTCCCAATGAAGACCCCTTTGCAGCATAGCCAGGGGGCAATCAAAGTTTCGTTCCGCCCTCTGGCTAGGGGCACCCAGCATATTGGATCTCACACCAGCATTTGATACGGTCGATTACAATCTTTTGGCCCACCGCCTTGCCGTTGTCGAAGTCAGGGGAACAGCCTTAAACTGGCTGTTGTCCTTTCTTCACAACCGGGGACAGCGAGTGGAAAGGGGAGGCCTGGTTTCCAAGAGCTCCCCTCTAACTTGTAGGGTTCCTCAAGGAGCCATTCTCTCCTCTTTGTTATTTAACATCTATATGCAACTACTAGCTCGGCTGGTTTGAAGTTTCGGGCTAGAGTTCTATCAGTACGCTGATGACACCCAGGTTGTTCTGAAAATGGAAGGCTGTCCGGACTCTGTACTCTCAAATTTCCATCAGTGTCTTGAAGCCGTTACTAGATGGCTGCGTGCCAGCAGGTTGAGGGTGAATTCAGCAAAGACGGAGATACTCTGGCTGGGTCAACCGGACAATGGGGTGATCCAGCTACCTAACCTGGATGGTGAGGCATTAAGCCTGGAATCTTCAGTAAAGAGCCTAGGAGTCATTCTGGACTCTTTGCTGACAATGGAGGCCCAGGTCTCTGTTGTTGGCAAAACCGCCTTTTTACATCTGCGGCAGGCTGGACAGCTGCCCCCCTATCTGTCTAGAGACGATTTAGCCACGGTGATCCAGGCCATGGTCATCTCAAGATTAGACTACTGTAACACCCTCTACATCGGCTTACCTCTGTCTGTGAACCGGAAACTTAAGCTCATCCAGAACGCTGCTGCCCGACTTCTCACTGGGCCTCCAGTGAGATGTCATATTACTCCTATTCTGCAGCAGCTTCATTGGCTGCCTATCGAGCACCGGATCACTTTCAAAGTGATGGTACTAACCTTCAAGGCCTTGTATGGTCTAGGGCCGGTGTATTTGAAGGACCGTCTTACCCCCTCCCAACCCCAGAGACCACTCCATTCGGAAGATCTAAACCTACTGGAAGTGCCTAGCTTTGATGCCGTTCGCCTAACATCGACAAGGCTCAGAGCTCTCTCTATTGTGGTGCCATCTCTCTGGAATACCTTGCCAACTGAAGTTTGTGCCCTGCGAGCCCTATCGGCCTTTCGCAGGGCTTGTAAGACTCATCTGTTTCGGTTGGCATTCAAACTTTGAATTTTGATCTGGTACTAATTAATGGTAAGTTGTTTTTATGGTGTTTCCATTCTGTGTTTCTATACTGTATTGTGAGCCGCTCCAAGCCCTTGGGGAGTGGCGGCATACAAGATCGAATAATGCATAAATAAATAAATAAATAAATAAATAAATATTCTTTTCCATTCATCACAACGGTTGTCTTTCTTTGGCTGCAGACCCCAAAGAACTCAACAAACTATATCTCTTTGTCCATCCAGATTATACCAAAACTTCCCATGGACTGTTTTAGATCTACCCTTTGTCAACAAGGAAGGGACAGATTTGGCCAGATGTTTGTTGACACAAGTAAACAAAAGATTTCCTCGGCCCGAAAGGCTTGAGGTTTGGACTCTTAATTTACATATGGTTAATTCAATCAGTTGAATCTCCGGACTCATTGTTTTTGCTCAAGCTCCCGCCTCCCTTCCCCATTGGCCGGATCCTCTACGCGAAGAATCTTCCTGATTGGCAGAAATGAAGGCAGCGCTGGCTCATGATTGGTTGAGGGGAGCTGGCCGGCATTTGCCTCCCTGCTGGACTCAACATTCCAACCAATCAGCGTCGAGACCGGCTGGCATGGGTGGGCGGGAGATTTGAATGTTGACAGCTCTGTATAACTATAAATATGGCATGTATTTTGAATGTTATGACTGTCTTGCAATAAGGAATTGTGGCTTTCATCCTTCTCAGATGATAAGATATTAAAGATCTCAGTGGCTTTTCTTCGACTTTGGTGAGATTCATTGGGAAACTTTGGGGTGGGAACCTTGCGTCCTGCTGTGCTCACCAAGGGTTACGATCCCTCTTTTTGGGCACTAGGGCTCTCATCTCTTATGGGCAGAGCGAACCCAAATTCTGTTTGCTAACAGAAAAAAGGAAGGAAGGAAGGAAGAAAATAAAGAGGGTAGGAAGAAAAGAAAGAAAGAAGGAGGGAGGGGGGGAAGCGGGCTGTGCCTCAGCCAGGCTCCTAGGTCCCGGGTTCCCTCAGGCCGGCCTTTTCTATCTCCAGCATTTTGCGGAGGAGGTGCACTGTGAGTTCAGGCAGGAAGAGTTAGGCTCCACTCAAAGGGCTCCTCCTCTTCCTCCTTTTATTCTCTGCTCCTTCCTGCTCTTTCCTGGTGTGGAGCTGCCATGGTAAACCAGGATACATTTTGCTTTGAAAACACAGGTTGCATTGGCACTATGAAATTGAACTGCCTTGGTTCAGTGGGATGGCATCCTGGGAATTGTATTTTATAAGGTCTTTGCTTCGCGGACCAGTAGTTTAGTTCTTGCGGACCACTAGTGATCTGCGGACCACAGGTTGGGAACCACTGCACTTGAGCCATTAAAACTGACTGGAACAGAACAACATTGAACATCAGCTCCATCTCTTAATTGGGCTGGTTCCCCTTAGCAAGTAAACAACAAATCTATGAGTTTTACATTTTGATAAATAGGAAATGCTACACTAGTTTTTTTAAAAGCAGCTGAACTGTAAAGGTAATTTTCAACACGATATTGGGGAGAGAATTATAATTAGTTATTTCCTTTTTAAAAAAAATACCTGGACAATCTTTGAATTTTTTTGCTTTAGAAACAATAAGGTTGTGTTGTTGAAGGACATAAAGAGAAGACCTCTGAAATGCTACTATTGCTTCCTAATCCCCATTAGGAACTGCTGTGTGTGTAATCATGGTAGGCTTGCAAAATTTGGGGAGTAAGGAGAAAAAATAGTGTCAGAGAAATCTAATTTTGCTGGGATACTTCTGCTCATTATTGGTAGGAAATGCTCATTATCCCCACCACTATGTGTCAGAGTCAGGAAAATTTCCGCTTTTCATCATGTGTGGCTGACACTTCGTAACTGGCTGATGAATGTCAACCGAAGAGCAAAAGAATTGTCCATGGGTGGCTTGGAAGAAAGGCAGAAGTCATGAGGTCTTGCAGAAGTTCACTACCTTTGCTGCCACAGTGATTTGTCACCAATAACATTCATAGGACTTGGCAAGGGTGGGAGGATGGAGGTTCTGCATGGCTTCTCCTTTGTTTTGAACTCACTCAAACATAATTGCCTGACATGTTGTTACTTTATGAACTTTGGCAAGAGTTCAGGTCTTGTCACAAGCAGTATGTGTCTCACATAGTAAGAAACTTTTGAAAGCGTAGAGATACTGTAACTCATTGCACGATCCTACTAGCTCTTTGGGAAATGGGAACTGGAAACTTAATTGGGGTGCCATGCCTACATGATCATGGTGAGTTCTCATTCTTTCTGAGATCAACCTTTGCCTTGGACAAAGGTCTGCCTGTCTATTTGTCATACTTACATCCTGCCTTTTCTCCAAGAATCTCAGGGCAGAATCTTATTCTCCATGTTCTTCACAACATTTTTATTTGGCCATTGTCCACAACCTTGCACCTTGTTGCCTTGGAGCCGTCATTCCCAAAGTGGGCGCTACCGCCCTCTGGGGGGCACTGGAGCGATCTAGGGGGGCAGTGATAGCCACCTTGGTTGGCCCCGCCTCCTCCAAAATGGCTCCAGTGGTTCTCAATCTGGGGGGCGCGGTAGTGCCTCCTTAGGCCCCACCCCTCCTGCAGAGTGCCAAAAAGGCCTCCAGGAGTCTAGGCCTTCTCCCAGAATTGGAATGGGTGCGGGGAATGAGGGCTGGTGCTTCCTGCAACAGGGAGTCCTGTGTGAAGTTTGGTTTAATTCCATTGTTAGTGGAGCTCAGAATGCTGTTTGATGCCTGGTTAACTATAAATCCACACAACTGCAATTAACAATGTCAGGGTCAATTTTTCCCCAAACCCCTCCAGTATTTTCTGTTGATCATGGGAATCCTGTGTGCCAAGTTTTGTTCAATTCCATTGTTGGTGGAGTTCAGAATGCTCTTTCATGACTGCAATTCCCAAATGTCATGGTTTATTTTCCCCAAACTCCACCAGTGTTCAAATCTGGGCATATTGAGTATCTGTGCCAATTTTGGTCCAGATCCATAGTTGTTTGGGTTCACAGTGCTCTCCGGATATAGTTGAACTACATTACCCGTAAATCACTATTAATTCTTCCCAACTCCCTCCAGTATTTTATATCTTTCTGTTTAATTGCTATTAATATTTTTTTTAATAATTTCTAGGGGGGCACAGAGTAAAAAAAAATTGGAAAGGGGGCGGTAGGCCAAAAAAATTTGGGAACCACTGCATTGGAGCAATGGGGGGAGGGGGTAGCTGGATGATGCTCCCCCCCCATGGGATCTGCCTGCAAGTAAGTCAGGTGATGTGGGACATGGGGGTAACGGGTTTCCCATGTCCCCTGATGGTGGTCACTGGATTCACCACAATGCATGGTGATTATTATTATTATTATTATTATTATTATGGCCAGTGTGAGGAGGCCCTGACTATGTCCCCATTTAATCCTCACATGAACCTTGTAGGGTATATTAGGCTAGAGACAATTGACCATAGTTTCTCAGGTCTTGACCACACAAGGGAGGCAAACCAGTCATGAGAATACCATTGCTGACCTACTTCCTCTCTCGTCACCTGCTATTGATGGGAACAATCCATCAATAGTTGCTAGTCCTGCAACATTCCTGTTACCTACTTGTGTGATTGGGCCATTCTGCTTCTGACACCACATCTGGAGTGGTATTTTCCTCCTATGGTATGAACAAAGTTGTTTTATTTATTTATTTATGTTCGCTCTTATATTCCGCTCCTCCCAGCAGGCTCGGGGCGGATCACAACACAAATACATGGGCGGCGGTTGAAAACCATATCAACAAGCAGCCCTACAGTCGGTAAAACATAAAAAACATAAAATCCACATTTAAAACCAGTTACATAGTCATACATCGGTGAGGAGGTATGCAGCATGGTAATTGTCGGTGCGCCTAATTGAAGGCCAGTCCAAGAGGGCCGTCTTACACGCCCTCGGAACGGGCCCAGTTCCGTAATGGCACGGGCACTGTCCGGAAGGGCGTTCCAGAGCACTGGTGCTGCCGCTGAAAAGGCCCTTTGTCTCGTCGTTGATAGGTGGCAGGAGCGGACTGATGGAATTAACAACAGATTTTGCTCATCTGAACGCAGTGATCTCGGGGTAAGGCGGTCCTTCAGGTACGCAGGCCCTAGGCCGTGCAAGGCCTTAAAGGGCAAAACCAACACCTGGACGGCAACCCGGTACTCACCAGGGAGCCAGTGCGGTTGCCGGAGTATAGGTGTAATGTGCTCCCTCGCTGGCACTCCTGCCAGCAAGCGGGCCGCGGCATTCTGCACTAGCTTGAGTTTCCGGAGTGTCGACAGGGGAAGGCCAACGTAGAGGGCATTACAGTAGTCCAATCTCGAGATGACCGTCGCTTGGATCACCGTGGCCAGGTCCTTCCTGGACAGGTAGGGTGCCAGTCGCCTAGCCTGACGGAGGTGAAAAAATGACGTCCTGCTGACCACGGAGACCTGGGCCTCCATGGTCAGCGAGGAGTCCAGCACAACCCCCAAGCTCTTAACTGACGGCGATGGATTAAGTCGCTCGCCGTCCAGGGTAGGCAACCGGCACCCACCCAGCCCAGGCCGACCGGGCCACAGTATCTCCGTCTTCGATGGATTCACCTTCAGCCGGCTAGCACGCAGCCAGCCAGTCACGGCTTCAAGGCATAGATGGAAACAATCGGGTACGGAGTCCGGCTTGCCATCCATTCTCAGCAGAAGCTGGGTGTCATCAGCGTACTGATGACACTCCAGATCAAAGTCACGGGCCAGCTGGGCCAGGGGGCGCATGTAAACATTGAATAACAAGGGGAGAGGATGGCCCCTGGGAACCCCACAATCAAGTGGGGCTCTCCCGAGACCTCCCCACCCCCTCCACTCGTTGTCCCCGGACCCGGTTGTAGGTTGCCACCCACCTTAGGGGACTCCCCCCCAACCCCGGCAGCGGCTAAACGGTGGGTCAACAATGCATGATCTACTGTATCAAACGCTGCTGTCAGATCTAACAGGACAAGCAGTGCTGATCCACCCTGGTCCAGCTGGCGGCGCGGTTGGTCTGTAATGGCGACGAGCACGGTCTCCGTCCCATGCCCAATACGGAAGCCGGACTGGACGGGATCAAGTCCAGCTGTGTCATCTAGGAACCGCTGCCGCTGCTCCGCTGCTGCCCTCTCAATTACCTTGCCTAAGAAAGGCAAGTTGGAAACAGGCCTGTAATTGGAGGGAGCCGAAAGATCTAGATTCGGCTTTTTCAGCAGCGGTTTCACCATAGCCTCTTTTAATCCCCCTGGGAAGACTCCTTGCTCAAGGGAGCTATTTAAGATCGTGCCCAGGGGGCCACATAGACCCTCCCGGCAAGATCTAACAAGCCAGGAGGGGCATGGGTCAAGGGAGCAAGTAGTTGGTCTAGCTGCAGTCAGCAACCTATCGACAGCTGCTGCGTCCAGCAGTTGGAAACGGGTGAAGGTGGGCCCATCGAGTGGCGGCGGAGTCTCGAGTTCACTAACTGTATCCAAGGTGGCCGGGATGTCCCGGCGGAGGGTCGAAATCTTGTCAGTAAAAAAGTTCTGGAAAGCCTCAGCCGAAGGAGCCAAACCCCTATCTTTTGGGACAGTTGGGATTGTTGTCAAAGACCGAATTACCTTAAACAATTGGGCTGGGCGTGAACTAGCTGACTCTATCAAGGAAGAATAATGGACCTTTTTTGCTTCCTTGATAACTTGCTCATAAACCTCCTTAAATTGTTTATAAGCCGATTTCGACGCTCCGTCACGGAGATTCCGCCACTTGTCCTCTAGTTGTCTCCTTCTCCGTTTCATCGCCCGCAACTCCTCGGTATACCATGGCGAACGATTTCTAGGGGGGAAGGAGAGAACGCCTGGGGGCGATCTCGTCTAGGGCTGTGGAGAGACTGGTATTCCAGTACTCCACAAGTCCGTCGATCAGTCGCTGGGGGTTCCCAAGCCCTTAGAGCATTCAGGAACCTAGTGGGTTCCATAAGTCTCCTTAGGCGAACCAAAATAGGTTCTGCACCCTTACCGAGAGGGGGCAATCCCAGCCGGGCTTCCAGGACACTGTGATCCGACCATGGAACCTCCATAGTGGAGGTTAGGATCACCTGAATTCCGGCAGCGAAGATCAGATCTAATGTATGTCCTGCATGGTGGGTGGGGCCGGTCCTACAGAGCGAGAGTCCTAGTGCCTCCATGGTAGACACCAGGTCCACGGCTGCAGTTGACGGGGAGGTGGTGTCGGCGTGGACATTGAAGTCCCCCAGCACAATGAGTCTAGGGAACCTCAATGCCCACTCCGCCACCACCTCCAGCAGCTTAGCAGACTTCCTGCCGGTGCGTCGGGTGCACGGTACACCAGCAGGAAGGCTACACTCTCGCCCAAATCCCACACCAGGCCCGCACACTCCATCCCAGGGATGTTCGCTGTCGGAATTGTCCTGGAATTAATAGTGTCTCGACTGAGAATGGCCACCCCTCCCCCCCCGCCTCTCTGTCCCTTGCTATTGCAGAACAACTTTTTTCATACTTTACAGTATTTTTGGCATATTTTTAATTAGCCAGTCATGGAACTGCAAAATTGTTAAAAATAATAATAATCACATAAAACTATGGAGCAGTGGAAGGGCAGAAAAGTGGGTTATGAGGTTATTTGGAACAGTAAGTGCCATGGATATGCAAACCAATGCTACTGTATGAATGGAGACAAGTGCGATAATGAGGCTGCTCATGCTAGTGTGTGTAATAGGGGCTATGGAATGTACAATAAAGTCCTCAGTACATCCATGGTCAAGTAAGTCGTGATTTTAATCCAGGTCCTCCCAGC
Source organism: Anolis apletophallus (assembly GCA_030556195.1). Taxonomy (NCBI): domain Eukaryota; kingdom Metazoa; phylum Chordata; class Lepidosauria; order Squamata; family Anolidae; genus Anolis; species Anolis apletophallus. Next base: position 46,975,074 of record JARBWK010000009.1, on the reverse strand, counting down.
CCAACATAATGCTGATTGGCAAAATGCATATTTCATCAAAATGTATGAAAGGGCTACATATCTGCTTCACATTACCTATATGAATTATAGCCTCACTTTCTCACCTACACACTTGTGATCTGTGTGTAGGACCATTATTCACATCTATATTTTCAAATCATCCAACCCATATTCTGTTTTCTAATCTGCTGGCTATATTCTGAAAAAGTATTAATAAAAGAAACAGGAAAATGAAATGAAAACTGATGTAGAAGAAAGACTTTTGATATTTTTGCATTACAGTTGAAGTGTGTTTAACAGAGTGTGATTATTTCTATGCCGCCGCGAGCCTCAGGGAGTCGGCGGCATAGAAACCCGAATAATAATAAATTACATTGCTGATTGTTCCATAACAGTGATGTATCAGTTTCCCCTCTGTTGTTTTGCTGTGCTATTTAATTCACAGGGGAACCCATTAATAGGCTCCTAAAAGTGTATCATTCCAGTATTGATACTGGTATGAAGGTAAGTAGTTTGCTGCAGCGATATCGGGTGAATTCACATGGTGATGCGGACTTAACGTTTCTCTACTCTACTTCCTTGGCACATTCAACTTCCAGTGAGCAGACGGAGAGGACCTCTGGCTGAATTTATTTATTTATTTATTTGTTTGTTAGATTTATTAGCCACCACTCCCAGCCAGCTCGGGGCGGCTTATATCAAGCACCACAATAAAACAACAAATCTACAACAGCAATAAAACCACAAAGTTAAAACAATTCCTAAGAGATAACACAAATCCTAGGGGATAGCACATTACAACTCAAAGGCCTGCCGGAATAGGGCCGACTTGCAGGCCTTCCGAAGAGTCAACAGATTACGCAAGGCCCGAACCTCCGGGGGTAGTGTGTTCCAGAGAACTGGGGCGATGATGGAGAACGCCCTTCTCCGTGTTGAAGTTAGGTGGTATGGTTTGACATTGGGTACGGCTAGAAGATTCCAGTCTTCAGATCTAAGTATTCTCATGGGACAGTATGGGGTTAGGCGGTCCCTTAGGTGCACTGGCCCCAGACCATACAAAGCCCTAAAAGTCAAGACTAACACTTTGAAGGTGAGCCGGTACTCAATGGGAAGCCAGTGCAGTTCCCGCAGAATTGGTGTAATGTGGCAACCGAGCTGCGGCGTTTTGCACCAGCTTGAGTTTCTGGGTCACCGACAGAGGCAAGCCAATGTAGAGAGCATTACAGTGGTCTAACCTTGAGATGACCGTGGCTTGGATCACCGTGGCCAAGTCGTGCCGAGATACGTAAGGGGCCAGCCTCTTAGCCTGGCGAAGATGGAAAAACGCCACTCTGCTGACAGCGGAGATTTGCGCCTCCATTGACAGCAGAGAGTCCAAAACAACTCCAAGGCTCTTTACTGAAGACGACGGGCATAATGCCACACCGTCCAGGGTCGGAAGCTGGACATCCCTACCGCCCGGACAACCCAGCCAGAGGATCTTCGTCTTTGCTGGATTCACCTTCCACCTACTGGCTCGCAGCCATCCAGTAACGGCTTCAAGGCAAAGATGGAAATTATCGGGTACGGTTTCGGGCCTGCCCCCCATCCTCAGAATGAGCTGGGTGTCATCAGTGTACTGATGACATTCCAGCCCAAAGCTACACACCAGCTGAGCAAGTTAAATAAAATATAGATGTTAAATAAAAGAGGGGAGAGTATGGCCCCCTGAGGAACCCCACAATTTAAGGGGGAGCTCTCGGAGACCACCTTGTCCCTCCTCACTCGCTGTGACTGGTTCCGGAGGAAGGAGGACAGCCAATTCAAGGCTGTCCCCCTCACCCCAGCCCTGACAAGATGGTGAGTCAAAAGATTGTAATAGACAGTATCAAACGCTGCTGTGAGGTCCAGTAAAACAAGCAGCACCGATCCGCCTTGGTCGAGCTGGCAACGTAGCTGATCTGTGATGGAGACCAGGACCATCTCCGTCCCATGCCCTGAACAGAAGCCAGTCTGGAAGGGGTGTAGCCAGGCTGTGTCATCTAGGAAGGTCACCTTACCCAGGAATGATAAATTTGAAACCGGGCGGTAATTGAGAGGGATCTAATCCCGGTTTCTTCAGCAATGGAGAAACCACCGCCTCTTTTAATCCCTCTGGAAACACTCCTTGCTCAAGGGAGGTGTTGATTATATTCAACAGAGGGCTACGTAACCCCTCAAGGCAAGCTTTCACAAGCCAGGAGGGGCACGGGTCGAGGGAGCATGTGGTTGACCTAGTTGCAGTAACAATCCTGTCGACAGCCTCTGCGTCCAGTGGGTGGAACCGGTCAAAGGTGGGCCCAGCGAGAGGCCACGGAGTCTCTAGTTCGCTAACTGTATCAATTGTGGCTGAGAGGTCCCGGCGGAGGATCGAAATCTTGTCTGTAAAGTAGCTCTGAAAAGCCTCGGCAGTAAGGGCCTGATCATCATTTTTTGGGATGGTAGGAACCATAGTTAAAGACCAAATTACTCTAAATAATTGAGCCGGGCGTGAGCTGGCAGATACTATCAAGTTTGCATAATAGGAATTTTTCGCTTCCTTGATAAGCATCCATAAATTGCTTATAAGCTGATTTCGAACCTTCATCACGGAGTTTCCTCCACACGCTCTCCAGTCGTCTTTTCTCCCGTTTCATCGATCGGAGTTCTTCAATGAACCACGGTGACCGATTCCTGCATGATCGGAGAGGGCGTCTAGGGGCAATTTCATCAAGAGCTTTGGACAGCTTGATGTTCCATGCATCCACTTGCTCATCGAGTGAGATGCTGGCAGGCTCCAGATCCCTCAGAGATTCAGGAACCTACTTGGTTCCATAAGTCTCTTTGGGCAAACCCAAATCTGTTCGGCGCTGTGAAGAAGTTCCAAAGCCTCTTACTGGATTCACTGTGGATGACTGACCACTGCCACCAATTTCAACATTTTCCTTCTTTATTATTAATTAACTTGCTGCCACCATTTGTCAATGCTTGACCACTAGATGTGAGGGTCTTTGTGAATAAACGACTTCCACAGATGTAGTGTTGAAAGTGTTTAACAGTTTATTTTTACACAAATGGGCTCAAAGCTTAGGTGGTTTCAAAATAACTCCGGAGAGGTACAGACTTGAAATTTTAAACAATGTAACACTGGGGTTTTAACTTCCCCTTACACAGTTACTCACAAGTAACTACTTAATACTGGGTTACTCTCAACCCTGGGACTAACTCTGTCCTACACACTTGGGTTTCCATCAACCCACACACAGAACTGAATTGCACACTGCAGCTCCTACAGACAGCTTGCAGCATCAGCAACTGTCAATTCCAAAACTAACTCTGCTCACAGCTGTGGGCCAACTGACATTCTCCAACTGTCAGATTCAAACTGAACATTCTAAAGCCAGAGTGGCCTCTGTTGTCATGGCAACAGCCTCTGCTTACAGCTTGCTGCTGCGAACATTCTACTGCTCACTCTGTATCTTTTAAAGACTGTCCTTTCTAAACCCATAAACAAACATGTGATTAACATATAAATAACCACCTCATCACAGACGCCCTTGCCGGGTGGAGGTGCCAGCTCTAACCGGATTCTCAGGGTACAGTGCTCCGATCATGGAACCTCTATCATAGAGATGAGGGTCACTTGGATACCTGTACTGAAGACCAGATCTAAGGTGTGTCCGGCCTGATGTGTGGGCCCAGAGTTACAAAGTGAGAGTCCCAGTGCCGCCATGGCCAACACTAGGTCCTCAGCTGCTGATGAAAAGGAGGCTGTGTCAGCGTGGACATTGAAGTCCCCCAGAACAATACGTCTGGGAAACCTCAATGTCCACTCCACCACAGTCTCCAGCAGCTGGGATAGACTCTGCTGGTGCGCTAGGCATTTGGTACACCAGCAGAAAAGCTATACTCTCCTGGGAACCCCATACTAGGCCACTAGTTACTCCTTTTGTACAATTTAACAGCAGGTTTCTTTTTTGGTACAATTCTGCTTTTTTGTTTATTGTTTCAGCATTCCATTCATATGGGATATACTGTAAAGATATTTTTTGAAAAGTTAATGCTGGATATTTTTGGCAATATTGATGCATGCGCCAACACACTGCTTTGTTAAGGTTTGTCTTATGAATGGGGATGCACAACAACAACAACAACAATGTTTATTGATTAGCCAGTTGGCATTATCAAAAACATACATCAAGTCCTCTTAAACTAAAATACAAATATATAGGTATCTGTCAACTTAAAACCAATGTAGTTTAGCCGTAGATATAAGCATCAACTATCCTCATCTGCCCTACACTGCACCCCAATCTGATCTATGTACTCCGATCTCCTTTTAGCAGCTTTAAGCAAATAAAAAGCAACCTTCATTGTAACCAGCCAACAAAAATGAGATTTTGGCCAGCTTGTTTTATTGCAAATAAAAGGCCATAAGTATCGTTTTCTTTCTTTTTCATATAGATTGCTGTGATGTAAAGTGTGGTTCAGATTTTCGACTTCGGGGGCGCCACAGATACATAGTCTTTCTTCATGTGGGATATGATTGAATCTGCCGTGTCTCTCCCTGGATTCAATTTGTTTAAATCTTGCCCTGGTAAAAGCAATTCTTAGGTGTCTTGACATATCAGCTTTTAGGTATGGCGCCCGCTGGAATGTGGATGCACATTTTTAGTTGTGATATGTTGCACTGGATTCAAATTGACAAGCATTGCTGCTTATTTGAGCCCTCAATGTCCCAGCACCCCAAAAACAGGTTTGGCACTGATAGCTACACCACTTTTTTTGCAGCATATGCTTATTTGTATATGACAGGGACTTCCAATACATTCATAGTTTGATGGGAGGTGCAGAGAGATGAAGGCATTCATACAAAAATGGAAAAGTGGCACTGCACAACCATACAATTACATATTAATGAAAGCATGAAATGGTGGATTCTCATGATAGTCAGCCAAATCTTGAAATTGCACAGTTCTTCCAGTTTAAAAAAAAGCGGAGGGGGTGGGGGTGGACATAGGCTAGAAAAACAAACGTACAGGTAGTGGAACAGTTCTCTACAACATAGTGCAGTCAGCAGATTGTGCAATCTGTGTTAATAGAGTGCTATTAGGGGGACCATGCAATAGGTCCCCCTAATAATGTTCATGTGTTCCCGTTTTCACAGAGAATGGGACTGCAGCACGAAGGGATGCTAATAGGCAATGGTGCAAAAATGTCCTCTCATGCTGCATTTTGAAAAATGAGTTTCATTCCAAAAGAGCAAAAACAAATTCAACATGTTTGGGGCAGGAAATATTTGTATGGTTTTCTTTAGTGGCTGTTAAAAAGAAGGACAATATGAGTGTGTATACTTCTGTAGTTACAGACAAGGTATAAAGCAAGTGCACAACAATGTATTGATTTTGTCAAGAAGTATAAGGGAAGGTCAAAATTCTGCCCACTCCTCTTTTCTCCTCCCCTGCTGAATGAATTGGGTGCAAACTACTTTTCACTTTCACCTGAAATATGCTGAGGCACCAGATCCTATCTGATCTTGGAGGTTAATCAGGGTCGGCCCTGGTTAGCACTTGGCTGGGAGACTGCCAAGGAATATGAGGCACGATGGGTTGTATTTCAAAGATAGGGCCTGCAAAACCATCTGTGAGGATTCCTTGACAAAGAAAACCTTGTGAAAACCATGGCGTCAACATAAATCAAGAGGCAACTTGAATACACATACAAGCTGAGGATAAAGGCAAAAGTTGGAGGAAGAACGACAAAGTTGGATATTTTAAAAGCAGATAAACAGAAGATTTAAAAGATGTGATGGTGGAATTAATTGGAATTGTATTTCCCAAATTGGGACAGTTGGGATGTGAATGGTGACTTCATCACATGGAGCAGTTTCCCCATCCTAGGACAGCTCATCTCCATTCCAAGGCCGAAGAGGCACAGAGCCCATCAGATGGTGATTGCCTACTTCCGGCCGTCATCCCTTGCCATTCATCCTTGAAATGGAGATGAAGCGTGCAGAAATGAGGGAGTTCAGAACATGTTCTGGACCCTGACACACGCCAGAACTGTCACTAACACCAAAAAACCCATGTGATGGGATCTGACAGATTTGCCCAAGTTGAATTGTTTCAGTGGCATGGAGGAATGGGCGTTCCTCATCACTTTGCTATCATGCTGTTTTCTCCTTAATAGTAATTAGGCTTGAAATTGTGCTCTTCTTAGCTTTTTAATATAACACTGGTCTAATGGATGAAAGGAATGCCTAGCAGAAGGAGATCATGGGAAAGTGGTTTATAATTATACTGGTCTAATGAAAGGGAGCACAGGCTTGAAAAACAGATCGTTGGAAAGGACTTATAATTACACTGGTTCCGCCTTCCCTGTCTTCCCTCCTCCCTCCCTCCCTCCTTTCTTTCGTCTTCTCCCTCCCTCCCTCCCTCCCTCCCTCCCTCTCTCTCTCTCTCTCCTCTCTCTCCTCTGCTTCCCACTTCCCCCCTCCCTGCCTTCCCCCCTTGTTCCCTTCCTTCCTTCCTTCTTTCTCTCATGGCAGGGGTTTACATTTCTGGTCTGAAGGGAAGCACAGGCTTGCAAAAGGGGGCTGTTGCAAAGGGGTTGACTTAGCTTCCAACCTCTGCTCACCCACTGGGTGACCTTGGACAAGTCAAACACCCCTATAAGAACTTACAGTAAAACTCATTGTCATCCACTTTTTCTGAAAGTGAAATTCTGAACTGACGGTCCTTTCACACTACACAATTGAAATAGCTATAAACACCACAGCAACATGCTATAGCATCATGGGATTTGCAGTTTAGAGTGAAGTAAACCCGTACGATGCAGCCATAACAACTAGTGGAATAGCACTATAAATCTGCAATGCAAACTGGCCCTACATTGTGCCTGATCAAAATAGTCTCCTTGTGTAGCATATGGATTAGGCACACATCATGGGGAGTCTGTGGGGTCGCAGTGGGGGTTGTGGAGAACCTGTTGCCCCAAAGCATCCACTGCCCAGCTTCCCCACATTGTTCCAAATACAACAGTAGTGGTGTCCACCCCTTCCTTTCTCCTTTCACCATAGAGCCCCACTGGAAGTACATCATGGAATGGGCTCAGTGGCAAAAGGGGAGAGGAACCGGCATACGACGGGCAAATTAGCCTATATGGTGATCTTGTAAGTGTATGTTTTTGTGTGTGAAGCTCTGTTTATGATGAGTCCATTTTAACACCTTCTCAAACACAGGTAGCGCTCTAGAAAATGAGAGAGCAATGCTAAATAAAATAAAATAAATAAAATAAATACTTGAAGCATTTTATATCTCTTTTGACTTAGTGGCATGAAAATGATACACATTTTTTAAAAATGCTGCTATAATTTGTATACATTTTGCCCATATTCTGCTCATAGTTACCACAGAATGGAGAATACATGTTGTCATAATAAATGGATTATACTGTGAGAATAAGATATACTGAATGTTGCTTGTGGCAAGTGTTAATTATAAATCAATTTCTAACAAAGAGCATTGAGTAAAACTAATTTCAGGAAAACAGGAACAAAGCCCTCTATAGATATATATCACACACAATTGCCAATGAACACAGGTCCATTTAACATATCAGCACTGTAGTGTAGATGCAATTTTCTCAGGATTTATTCCAGAGCTCAGAAACCCTATTATTTGGGCCACATTGGCCATGCTATCAGGAAAATGTGGGAAGGGGAACTATAATCAAAAAGGCAATTTTCCCAAGTTCGACTTCTTCCTATAATGTTCTATAGTACAGCCCCCATATCTGTGGTACCAGTACTCACAATTTCTTTTACGTCTGACAAAATAGTCTTCTCTAAGCATTCTCCAGTTCCTCTGGGAGACTGCACTAGAAGCATATTGCAGGTCATATCAAAGCCTTATAAATGAACAACATCAGTGGTTGCATATGACAGTCATGATGGAGGAGCTGGCTGAAGTTCTACAATGTGACTCTTGTCAGGATTTAGACATTACCTGCCAATTTCTAAGTGATCGCAGAGTTAATACCTCTGGTCTAACCACCTGTAAGAGAGCTGAGCCACTGTAATTAGGGTGTGGTGGTTTAATACAATGGGAATCATATATAGGTTGTAGTTATTCTAAGTAAGATTGATGAACAATTGATGGGTTTTTTTGGTTTTTTTTTTTTTTGGAGAATTGCTGCTGTGAGTAGTACGTAGTTGTAAAGTTTGTATATACTTTGTATACTGCTGCAGCAAAGGAGAAAGAAAGCCTTCCTGTTCATTTGGCAAAGAACAAAAGTCTCAGAGTGCTTTTGTTGTTCAAGTAGAAAACCACAACAACTGTGTTTTTGGATACTTGGTTCCTTAACTGGAACTCATAGTCACTTCTGCAAGAATAGGAGTGTTATGACTGCATAGAACCACTGACAACTATATAGTATGCTTCTGCTGCAGTCATTCATTCATTGTGGTTTGCCAATACATACAGTTTTGTGCATACACACAAAGTCCTGAATATATTCCCTGTGGATATGGAGGTTGTATTATATATGAATATCAGAGCATGATTGCTAGATATGGTTCCTTCCTTCTCAGTTGCTGGACTAGGTAAGAAATCAGGCTATTTGCCTTCTATTGTTGTGGTTCTGGCATACGGATAGTAACCAATCATCCATCTGAACTATCTCTAGGACAAGTTGCTATGTTGCTGTAGTATTTTGCAGGCTGAGACTTTTAGATGAGTATCAGAAAGAGAATTAGATCTGCAAAGAGATTCCCACATCAGACATTTGTTTGGGTCCCCCCCCCCCTGTTAAACTGGAAATGTAAGGAAATGCCTACAAACATGATGCTACCACATTCCGTGTAGGGTCGAGCCATACATGAATCAATAGTGTCATACACACCAGTCCCATTCTGTCTTTCCCACCAGAATATATCACATTGAATAGATCAGCCACAGGGCCTCAGGAAGCTATGGTTGACCGTTTGAAGCCTGAGAGAATTTGTGCTTCTGGAGGTCATAGGGTTCTTCCACACAGTCATATAACCCAGAATACCAAGACAAAAAATTCCACAATATCCTCTTTGAACTGGAATATCCAAGTCCACACTGCCATATATTCCAGTTCAAAGCAGAAAATGTGTGATTTTATTCAGCGGTGTGGAAGGGGTCAAAGGCACTTGCAACTTTGAAGAGGGGCTCAGTAGTTTGCCTATACAAAGGCCCACTTTTATTTTGAAGCATTTCTGTCAAAGCTTTTTTCTACACATGAGGAGATGAAGCTCACCACCAGGACTAACTTCACTCTCTTTATCAAAGATGGCGACACCAGAAATATTTACCTACCTACCTACCTACACACACACACACACACACACACGGCTTTGCTACCATACTACTACATAATACAGTTCCATTTAGCCTAGTATTGCCTCTATGACTAAGAGTAGTTCCTTGGGATTTTAAGTAAGAGCCTTTTTTGGCCTTATTTGGAAATGCCCAAGAGTGACTTTCTGTGTGCAAAACATATGATCCACCACTAATTTCTGCATAACTGCCGATTAGTTTTCAGCTGCTTTTGCCATGTCTTTCCTGACAAGCAGCTGCTGGTATCAGCGGTGTTTTTCAGTCATCTGTTGCCTTATTTTGAGGTGAAATTTTGCTTCTGTTTTTCCAACTAATTCAACCAATCAGCCACAACTCATTTTTTAAAGTATTTTTGAAGTGCTGATATCACTGTTGCGCCATATATGAGACCTGGTCACAGCTTCATTATGGTTGTGGAATGCCTTTTTGAAACCAGTCCATTGAAATGATAGTTTGTAAACATTCCATCTTTGAAGTAAAGGGAGAAACAATTCCACATTCATTCATCTGGTCCAGATCCCCTCTATTTGGTTTGAGGAATATTTTGATTTTGAGCAACACCCTATAGTCCACTGACCACTGTAAAGTGAGATTTGCCATGATGGGCAAATTGGATAATATGCGGGACCGTCTCATCCCATACCGTCCCACTAGACCTCTGCACTCCGAAGAGCAAAACCTCCTGGTCATCCCTAGTGTTAAGATCTACCGGTTGACCACGACTCGTCGATGGGCTTTTTTGATCGTGGCTCCGACCCTCTGGAACTCATTGCCCGGCGACGTTCACGCCTCCCTTTCAGGAAGGCTTGTAAGACTTTGCTGTACCGGCAGACCTATGGAGCTGGATAACCTTTTGTGTTTCTAGCCACCTTGCACCATTGTCTGCTGCTGTTGTGCCTAGTGCGCCTAGTGACCTATTGTGGTTCAATATGCTGTTTTTAATTATGTTTTAACTCTGATGTGTTTGTATTGTGTTTTGTGATATGCTTTGTTTTTACTGTGTAGTGATTGAGCCATTGGGGGGGGGTAGACAAGTAGGAAGAAATAAACAAATAAATAAAATAATTACTGACCTTTTCATTTTAGAACCCTTGCTAAATTTTCTAAGAAACAGCATAGAAAATATATCTGGAGACTACTGCTTTGAAACCATGGGTCATAAAATTAGAGGATGGAAGATGGGACACATTTTACAGCTGTAGAAATACAATAATTTGAGTATTGGGCCTGCTAAACTCTCGCATTGCTATGGGGAGAGGAAAAAGCTCTGAAGCACATTGACATAAATCCTTTCCTTCACACAGTTATGCTTCTGTCAGTCTCCATTGTTGTGTCTCATTGACTCCCTTGCACGCCCCCAACCCACACCCTTCAGTAATATTTCAAAACAGATTCCAAACATAAGCATGGAGACAGTAGAAACAGTTCAAGGGAGAAGCTGACAGTGTGAGTAGTAAATATAGAACAAAGCATCAGTTGTTTTTTCTGAACAAAATGGGCAAACCCAACGTCAAGAAGCTCCATGAAAATATCACACCATTTGGCAGACTCTCAGCACTCACCTTTCATCCCATGGCAACAGTATGTGAAGGCACAATCTGTAGCTGAGGATTATGCCATTTGAAGGTTTTTTCCTCCTCAGCTATTCCAAGATGGCCCACTCACCTTTCATTGGCAGTCCTGACTAGATTATGCCATTTGATGGCTTGTACAAGATGCCCACTATCTTGGCTCCTGACTAGAATGTTGGTCTGCTGACATCAATATATTTTAAAAGCTGATGTTTGTAGGACATTAGCACCGGAAGATCTCTGACCAAAGACTGGTTGCCTTTTTGTGACTGAAGGCATTAAGGAGCAGCGGGGTTAGACCTTTTCACTTCTGAAAAGTTATCCTGAAGTTCCCAAGGATGACAGCTCTTTTTCATCTTTTCAGATTGAATGTTGATGTGGAATTTCATTAGCAAAGCAGACATTTGTCTAAATGTTCACTTGCACATATAGTAGAATGCAAGGCTTGAAGTGTACATCTATAAAATGCTGTTGGAACAGTCCTTGCATCACAACTGCAGACGTTTACCATGTAGGCTTAACAATGAATCCACAACACACTGAAGGATAAATGCATTCAAAAGAGATATAGCAATCTGCAAGCCTAACCATGGGGTGGATGCGCTTTCAAAACCAAACTTTATTTCCAAGGGGATGGTTGCATTTGCCTTATTGAGCAGAAGCCTATTAGTGTACTATGCTGCCATAACCATGCCAGAATAGGCAGTGCTGGCAGGAGGGGGAAGGTTGCAAGCACTGTGATCACAAAGGAAATAAGCCATTGGAGAACTAGGTTGCTTAGGGTGTATCCAGACAGTCCTTTTAAAGTAGGAGTTCCCGGAAAACAGCAAGGGCACCAACCTCTTCCCCAGCCCCCTTAAAAAATAAATAAACTTACCTGGCATCCATTCAAATGGTATGGTGCCAGAGCTCTCCTGGCATGTAGGAATGATGCACCAGGAGAAAGGGGGGCAGGAACGATCCCCCCCCCCACACACACACACATCTTTTTTCCTGGCGCATCATTCCTACATGCCAGGAGAGCTCCAGCACCACACAAATGGAGGCCAGGTAAGTTCTTCATTTATAAATTTGGGGTAGGGGAGGGGGTTAGGATGTCTGGATGTTCTCCCAGAAGGTTAGGGTGTCTGATTCTTCTCCGAGAAGTACATCCAGCCTCAAAAGCACAGGGTTTTGTGGCTGGTGTGCAGAGTACCAGTTTAAAAAACCCAGTTCAAAGTGGACTTTACCACTGTGTGGAACCGCTCTTAGAGCTGGCGGATTTCACCACCTTTTCTTAACATCTGTGCAACTAGGAAAAAGTGGGAACTGTTAGTTCCGCACATCAGTAGAATTGCAGCCATTGACTGCAGTTTGGAATGAAGTACTCAAGCCAGGGGATGGGATACTTTAGTGACTATTGTGCAGCCTGTATATGCATATGTCCTCTTTTGGATAAGATGCATGGGGCTATTTTCTTGTCCTTGTACTTCTTCCAAAAACCTCTCACCTCGTAGCAGCTGCTGCTCCTTCAGAAGGAAAAGGGAAAGGATGGCAATGGTGGTTCAAACCAGGACAATCTGGCTGCTCTGAGTGGAAAGAAATGGCTGGCACACTCCATTTGAGAGCACATCCACATTCCTCTTCTCCTTCTCCCATTAGTTCACAAAGAAACAAGGGCCCTCCTCTCACTTGATAGCTGCCAGGTGGTTGAAAGAGTCAAAAATGTGTGTACTGGTGTAGGATCTGAGCCAAGATGTCCTTACAGCTCTCCAAGAGACCATTTCAAAAGCTTGACCTTATGCTTCACTTTAATAGTGTATACACATGGCTATCCCTAGATGAGGTAGAGTTTCACATGACAGATGATAAACATTATTAAAGGCCGGTGTCCTTTTTGGTGTAATTTTTCTCCCAATTAAAAGCAAGATCAATCTTATTTAGGTGGCCTTGCATTCTTGTATGCAATGAACTGATAATGAGGTTCTCATACTGCTTCTCTCTGTATTGCTATAATGGAGATGCACAGCAGAGTAAAGGGCATTTGTTTCGTTAACCTCAATGTCACTAACATTTTAATTGCCAAACACAATCAGACATGTTTCAACTTAAGTGACGTACTTAAAATTTCTATTGTGCAAGAAAGTAGAGAAGATGAAGCCAGATAATAGGTGAAAACTGAAATCTAGAAACAACTGAAATATGCTTAACATCCATGTTTAAATGTTCTAAGGCTGCATTTGTATCCTTATGAAATCACTAATCAATGAGAACTTACACACAATTCAGACCTCATGGAAGCCAACAAGGAGTGTTCATCATCACTTCTTTTTATAGTAAGAAGCCCAAGTATTTTTTTTCCTCTGGTTCTTAGAAAACTGGATGATATTTTGAAGAATAGATGTTAATACCAATGTTTAGTAATAGGTAAACTGGATTTAATCAAAAGTAAGAGACGGTTCTGATGGGCTGGGTAAATTGAATAATTTGTTTAGATAATGCAAATCTCTCAAAAGATATTTGATGTGGTAATCTGACCATCAGATAGATGGCCATTTGTAATGACTATGAAATTAAACCTAGCATTTCCAGATCATCACAGCTGTCAGAGGACCTTCATTGTGTTACCAGAAGTCACAATTAGAAGTGGCACACATTGTAGATTAAACTAAACTAGAATGGAGCGGTAGAAATGCAACAACTCTCCACAAAGTGGGACTACAACATAAAGTCAATATCAAAATACTGGTAATTATTCAGTGGTAGGCATACATGTCCAAGAACAGATTATATGGGTCTAAGCTTCTTTTCTTTTCTTTTTTTTCTTTTCTTTTTTGCACTTAAATCTGGGGTAGTTTCCCTTGGTCCAACATGTAGGTCACACTCCTTTGAACTACAGCTACTGAAGATGTAAATAGTGAGTTAAAATATGTCACTCCCAATTTCCTTTTAGCTGCACCTTAAAAAGGCAAATTCCCACTACTATCTACATTCTTGTACATTACAGTGTTGGTGGAAATACACAATGAAAGTCACACAGTGGCATCCACATCTCAGTGTGTCTTCTCAATGCATAGCCCAGTAAGCCCTGCAATTCCTTATCCACTAGGAAATATAGAAGTGGAATCACTTATTTAGGGGCTGTGCAATAATAATCTTTTTTAAAAAAAAAACAAACCAAACAAACAAACAACTAATGTATTTACCTTACTTTATCCATTAAGCATTGTCTCTCTCTTCCATTCTCCAATTGTATAAAGAGTCATCTATCTGGTGGTGATGAGACAATATTCGATTGCCTTTCTCAATACCACCAAGCCTTTATACTTTCTGCTGTTGCCCTCCCGGAGCGGAGAATGAATGGAATCGGATGCCTACATAAAAGACCTGGTACCTGTCTTTCCACATCACAAAACATGCTGCAAAGCCCACAATGGCAGCCAGGAGGTTAAGCACTATCTGGATCAGCAAATAAAGGCTGAAAGTACTTGTGATATCGGCACAGTCCAAAACATTCTGGAAAACGAAGGTCCTGCTGAGGGGATCCAATGCATCCAGTTTACATTGACAGATCTCAGGGACGGATTCACAGGTGAACTGCGTGATCTGCGAGTAACGGTAGGCAGCAAATGCCACAGCCAAAACACAAACTATCAGACTCAAAGCACTCAGCAGGAAGTATGTCACCTGGGAAGAAGTCAAGAACATATTTTAGTACCACAGCAAACAGTGTCTGTATTGCAGCATATGCGATTTCCCATTGGGAAGGGCGGCAAACAAATATGAATAAATAAATAAACAAATAAATAAACTGTTAGGACAAACACCAGTGAATTCCGCCTGTTGTATTTAGATGGCTGCCAAGATTTACCAGCATAATATCTTGGACATTAAATACATGTCATCTCAGTCACAGATGCATGGGGCTGCTTTATGCTATGACAAAACACATGGTGAACCAAACTTAAACAAAAAGTGTTTAAAACATTGTTCACTTTTTGGTCGAAGTTTTAAATCTTCAACAGAGAGTATTAAAATGAGTCAGTGTAGTGTTGACTGCAATCTAGGTGCCAAGATAATGAAGCAAATAGGAAACATCAGATCTGTCTAATGGTATTTATATATATATATATATAAATGCTACATCCGTAATTATATGATTATAGGCAACAAAACCATGCTAGGCAGAAACACTAAACTAGCCCACATAGACTCAGAACCCTACTCGCTAAGTTTTCAGCTCACCCCCCCCCAAAAGACAACACATTAAAAAACTGGAAAAAAAACATTTGGGACTACAATTCCCATAACCCCCTGCGCCAAACAACAAAATGGCGCCTACACTCCTTTCCTCCCCCCTCCCAAACTGAAAATAACCACCTTACCACGCGCAGACGAAGAAGGAGGAGCAGGCCGAGCTGGGGGCGGGAAAGGAGAGAAGCCGTCGGAGCCAGGAAGGCCCTGGTAGGAGCAGGCCAACCCGGGGGCGGGGAAGGCCATGGCGGCAGCGGAGCCGCGGAGGAGGAGGAAGCAGAAGCAGCAGCAGCGCATGTCGCCGCCACCTCCTCCTCCCTGACTGGCCCCCTCCCTCGCAAGGTGGGCCTGCCGAGGAGAGCCCTTCCCTTCCACCCAGGCCACGAAGGCATGCAGCGGGGGCCTCCCGGGCAGCCTCGGAAGGGCTCTCTTCGGGCCTCCGCCATGGCCAGCCCGCCATCGGTGAGGAAGGGACCAGGGAGGGGAAGGGGGGGAGGAGGAAGAAGCAGCAGCAGCAGAGCAAGGAAGAGGGGAGCCGCCATGTTGCCGCCAGATAACGGCCCCCTCCCTCGCCACCGCTGCCTCCTTGGGGCCTGAATGCTGAGCATGGGGAGGAGGAGGGAGAAGAACAGCCCGGAGAGGGAGGAGGCAGCCAGGCCTCGCTACTGCTCCTGCCCCGTGCCGTGCTCCTCCCGCCGCCCTTCGAGGCCCCCGCAGCCTCCGCAATAGGCGGCCGCGTAGAGCAGGCCCGGAGTGGAGTCAGGGAGAGTGGCGGCAGCGGCGCGCGGCGGCAGCCTGGCCCTGAACGGTGGAGAGGCGGCGGCGCTGCTGTGGAGCAACAAACGAAGGGAAAAGGAACCATTGAAAGAAAAAGAAAAAAGGATGGAAGGAAGGAAGGAAGGAAGGAAGGAAGGAAGGAAGGAAGGGAGAAGAAAGAAAGGAAAAAGGAAGTAAACCAAGAAGGAGGGGAGTGGAAAGGAAGGAAAGGATATAAGGATGGAGGAAAGGAAGGAAGGAAGGAGGGGAGAAGAGAGGGAAGGGAAGAATAGAAGGTAGGATGGATGCAAGGAAGGAGGGGAGAAGAAAGAAAGGAAAAAGGAAGTAAACCAGGAAGGAGGGGAGGGGAAAAGAAAAAAGAAGGAAGGAAGGAAGGAAGGAAGGAAGGAAGGAAGGAAGGAAGAAGAAAGGAACACATGCACACACACACACATATATATATATAAAGACATGCACAACATGAATGGATGGAAGGAAGGAGGGGAGAAAAGACAGGAAAGGATAAGAGGAAGGATGGATGGGATGAAGGAAGGAGGGGAGAAAACAGCAAGAAAATAGGAAGGATAGCAGGAAGGATGGGAAGGGGAAAGGAAAGAAAGGATGGAGGGAAGGAAGGAAGGAGGGGAGAAGAAAGGAACACATACACATATACATATGTACAGAAATATACAAATATACACGTACATACACACATATACACGCATATACATATACAAACACATATACATAAATACACACATACACATATACACATATACATAAGAACACACACATATGTACACATAGACACAAATCCATATACATACACACACAAAACACATATATACAGACTGGGCCACAGGAAAGATAAAAAGCCACAGCAAAGCATGGCCGGGTCAGCTAGTTGTTTATATGAAGTTTGTTGTAAACCGCCCCGAGCCGTTGGGAGTGGTGGTGTAGAAATCCAATCAATCAATAAATCAATAAATCAATAAATCAATCAATCAATAAATAAATATGAATATATTTAATTGAATGGCAGTTTATTACACAGTTCCTGGTCCCAAAAAAATCTGGTTTTAGGCCTGTTTTGGGGGTTGTTTGGGACACTGATTTAGAACATTATAAAATCATGCATGGGATAGAAAAGGTGAATAAAGAAAAACTATTTTCTTTGTCACAAAACACTAGGACTAGAGGGCACTCCCTGAAGCTCCAAGGTAGGAAAATTAGGACTGATAAAGGGAAATATTTCTTCACCCAGAGGGTCATTGGGTTATGGAACTCACTTCCAGAAGAGGTTGTGACAGCTGTCAGCCTGAACAACTTCAAGGCAGGATTAGACAGATTCATGGATACCAAGTGTATCGGTAGTTATTGAAAAGGACATTCAAGTGCCACCTCGGAGTTGGTTGAGGTAGGCAGGATTTCCCTGGGTACTGGTTGTGGGGGGTCGGGAGCAGGTCAGGGTTTTGCCCTCCCTTCTGCTCGAGATCCCCGTGTACAACTGGTGGGCCACTGTGTGATACAGAATGCTGGACTAGATGGGCTGAGGTCCGATTCAGCATGGCTCTTCTTATGTTCTAACATTACATTAGGAAAATAACATGGTTATCATGTTTTCTATGGGCGAGTAGATGGCAACTGGTATATGGTATGAATATATGTTCTGTATCTCAAAAAATTAGAACTGATTGGAAAAACTGGTGCTAATTTTTGAACCCACAGTTCAAATATACCCAGAAACAGGTCAAACATTTGAGGTGCAAAATGTGTGTTGGCCAATGTGAAAAATTATTAACTCTATAGATTGGTTAATGGTTTCTCAAAATAATACAAACATGTATGTTTTTATTCTGTACTGGTCTTAATTACTTGTAAACTACCTTGAGTAACAGTACTGGGGAAAATGTGGGATATCACTTCGGTCCGAAGAGGCCAACCTGTTGGTAGTACCATCTGTAAAGTCGGCACATCTAACATCGACCCGCCGGAGGGCGTTCTCTATTATAGCTCCCACACTATGGAACGCCCTCCCGGCCGAAGCCAGAGCCCTGAGAGATCTGCTGCCATTTAGACGGGCCTGCAAAACTCATTTGTTTAGGCAGGCCTTCGGCGAGTAGGCCTCGTCTATACTCTCTGGGCTGTGATATCTCCTGCTGCTCAATTGTTATATTGCATTTTGCTGTTTAATTGTTTTAACTGTTTTTAACTGTTTTTATGTTTTAACCTGTGGCGTTGTGCCACTGGCTCTGTGAGCCGCCGCGAGCCCCCGGGAGTCGGCGGCGAAGAAGCCCCAATAAATAAATAAATAAATAAATAAATAAATTTGATGATGATGATGAGGGACTAACAAAAAATAAGAAATAGTTTCATAAAAATCTACATCAATCTGGTTTTGGATAAAAGAAAGGTCACTTTAAAAAAAAAAGAAAACCACTTATTGCCTTTGTCCTGATTCTGCAGTTAAGTCATTGCCCAGCAGGACCACAAATTTTCCCATTATGAAGTGAGGGGAACATTTCCTTTATACAGATTAACACT
The DNA here is from genome assembly GCA_030556195.1 of Anolis apletophallus. NCBI lineage: Eukaryota > Metazoa > Chordata > Lepidosauria > Squamata > Anolidae > Anolis > Anolis apletophallus. The sequence continues at coordinate 46,956,608 of JARBWK010000009.1, read as the reverse complement.
CCCTTTTCTTTTTTTACTTTCTTTATGCTTCCATCAGTCATAGATGAGAACATTTTTTAAAAATACAAAACTCTCTCTCTCTCTCTCTCTCTCTCTCTCTCTCTCTCTCTCTCTCTCTCTCTTTTTGCAGTCACAGCATGAGCCAACTATCAATACAAAAACAGCGGTGTGACCTTGATGTTCCAAGTATGCATGCCTTGATAAAATCCATTGGCCAGGTAATATTTGTCTTCCACCTTCAGTATGACTCCATCTTCTGATTTGTGATAGGAGGGGAAAATAGCTGAGCTTATTCGTGATATTTGAAGCAGGTGCATATATTCTGCCCTCAAACTAACTTAAAATACCTAGATGTTTATTTTTGCAGAGTTTGTTTGAGATCAAACATCAAGTTTATGAAAGTATGGACAAAGAGAGAGAAAATGAAGGTCATTTAGATACAATATGCATTTTTAATGAGAAAAACAGTGTACAGATACTATGGGTGCGCAAATTATTGTTCTTATGTTGTTGTGATGTTTGTTGTTTGGTTTTATTGTTTTAATTATTTAAATACAATTGTATATTTATTGTGTTATATTTATTCTGTTTTTGCTGGGCATAGTTCCCATGTAAGTCGCGCCGAGTCCCTTCGGGGAGATGGTGGTGGGGGTATAAGAATAAAGTTGTTGTTGTTGTTGTTGTTATTTACAAACAGATATTAAGAAACACTGGGGGGGGAGCGACCCACACAAAAACTTAAAAATCAATACTTTTTCATTTGAATTCTGTAATACTTGGAAGTCAGTTTCATATTCAGTGCAAGTGAGGCTGAGACGAAAAGGCTGCAATTCCTCTTTAAGACGAGATGGGCAGCGTCTCGCCATGAGGAGAGGAAAGAAGTAGGGTTGGACAAGGGGAGTGAGCTGGGAAAGAGATTGAGAGCCCAGAATTCTAGGAAATGTAGTTTGGGAAGGCGAGGAGCCCTATGGCATAAAATTCAAAAACTACATTTCCTGCCCTAAACTACATTCCCCAGAATTCTGCTCAACATCAGAAAACCCCAATGAGGATAGGGGAGAGCATTTTCCCTCCATAGCAACAGCCAGCCAGCCATGCAGTTTACAGTTCTGCAAAGAGGACCGACTGATACTTAAATAAATAATAAGTAAATAAATAAGTAAATAATAATAAGTAAATCTGGGCTGGGCTGGGAAAAATCCCTAAATTGAAGTTCTGTTTGTTTTAATGTTTTCACAAAAACTTTTTTAAACAGCTATCTCATTGAATCCCAGCCAGTTTACCAGCTGTTAGGATTTCTGGGAGTTGAAGGCGAAAACCTCTAGGGACCCACAGGTTGAGAACCACTGATCTACAGGTTTCATAAATGGAAAACGCTGTACAGCCTGAGGCATGATTTGGATCAATGATTTTGGACACCATTCTAAGGTCCCTTCTACACTACCATAGTATCCAGATTATCAAATCAGACAATCCACATTATCTGCTTTGAACTGCTTTTACACAGTCATGATAATCCAGTTCAAAGCAGATAATTTGGATTTTATATGACAGTGTAGAAGGCTAACCCTGAGCAAGTCTCACACTCTCAGCCTTTAAGGCTCCTCTGGATAAAGCTTGTCAAGAAAACACCAAGATACTCTGCAGAGTTAATGCAGTTTGACATCCCTTTGATGGCCATTGTTCAATGCTATGGAATCCTGGGATTTGTCATATGGCGAAGCACAAACACTCTTTGGCAGACTGCTAAAGGCAGGGTAAAACTACAACTTTCAAGGACATTCAAGTGCCACCTCGGAGTTGGTTGAGGTAGGCAGGATTTCCCTCTTTGGGGGCAGAGACTGCGAGATCCCCGTGTACAACTGGTGGGCCACTGTGTGATACAGAATGCTGGACTAGATGGGCTGAGGTCCGATTCAGCATGGCTCTTCTTATGTTCTTATGATTCCACAACATTGAGCCATAGCACTTCAAACTGCATTAATTCCACAGTGTAGATACACTCTAAATCAGAGTCAAGGTGAACATGTGCAACCACAGCAACAAGATATGTTCAGATGTGGTAGCTGATAACAGTTTTAAAATAGTTTTTTTAACCCATTCAAAAAGTCTACCCTCAAACCCCATAGGATATGAGAGACAGTGATCCAGGTTAAAATCATTTCCTTCTATGATATTTTATGGTTTTGCATCTGTATCAAACCCTCATCCCACCTGTTTTTCAGTTGTAAACACAGGAGTAAAGTGCAATAAGAGAGAGGAGCTCTGAACACGATTGCTGGCCTATGTTCACAGTTCCCTCCTTTCAGGACATTTTTGACTCTTTTCAGCCCTGGAACATGTGGTGAGCTCCGTGCCTCTCCATGCTTGAAAAGAGGCTGAAGTGTCCAGTGACTGGAAAATTTCTCAATGTGATAACGTGGTAAAACACCAGGAGAACCAAAGGTTGAAAACCACTAGTCTATTCTATTTGAAAGTAACCAGCCAGCCGCCAGTGTATTTAACTGTGCTGATTTATATCTTTCAGCTTCTTTTTCAAGTAGACATTTATAACTTTTTATAATAACTTTATTCTCATATCCCGTCACCATTTCCCCGAAGGAACTCGGGACAGCTTACAAATGGGACAAGATACCCACAAAAGTAAAAACAATCCATAAAACAAAACATACTGCAATAGGAGCATCATAAAATACAACAGCCAAGATAAAACAGACTAGATAGAACAGAACAGATTACATTGGAGATCCATCAGACCAGTTCAACAAAAACAGTGATGATCTACGCCAGGAGCTAGACAGGGGGAGCGTGTCCCTGTTGGTTCTGCTGGACCTCTCAGCGGCCTTCTACACCATCAACCACAGTATCCTTCTAGGACATCTCACGGGAATGGGCCTTGGAGGCACTGTTCTGCAGTGGCTCTGGACCTTCCTAGAGGGTTGCTCCAAGAAGGTGTTGTTGGTGGCACCTGCTCGACTCCACAACCATTGTCTTGTGGGGTACCGCAGGGTTTAATACTGTCCCCCATGCTGTTTAACATCTACATGAAGCCTCTGGGGGAGATCATCTGGAGTTTCGGGGTGCGATATCATCTGTGTGCAGATGATGTCCAGCTCTGTCACTCCTTCCCACCTGCTACTAAGGAGACTGTCCAAGTCCTGAACCGGTGCTTGGCTGCTGTGACGGTCTGGATGAGGGTGAACAAATTAAAATTGAATCTAGACAAGACAGAGTTACTCTTGGTCAGTTGAAAGGCCGAACAGTCTGTGTTGGATGGGGTTACACTCCCCCTGAAGGTTCGTAGCTTGGGTGTGATCCTGGACTCATAGCTGAGCCTGGAACCCCAGGTTTCGTCGGTGGCCAGGGGAACATTTGCACAGTTAAAACTTGCTGCGCCCGTAGCTTGGGAAGTCTGACTTGGCCATGGTAGTCCATGTTCTGGTTACATCCCGTATAGACTACTGCAACATGCTCTATGTGGGGTTGCCTATGAAGACTGTTTGGAAGCTTCAAATGGTCCAGTGGGTGGCAGCCAGGTTACTAACGGGAGCAGCACTCAGGGAGCACACAATTCCTCTGTTGCACTGACTGCACTGGCTGCCAATTTGCTACCGGGCACAATTCAAAGTGCTGGCCTTAACCTATAAAACCCTAAATGGTTCCAGCCTAACTTACCTGTCCAAGCGTATCTCTCATGAACCATCTAGGAGCTTAAGATCGTCTGTGGAGGCCCTGCTCTTGATCCCGCCTGCCTTGCAGGCACGTTTGGCGGGGACGAGAGGCAGGGCCTTCTCAGTGGTGGCCCCCTGGCTATGGAACTCCCTCCCTAGGGATATTAGATTGTCCCCCTCCCTCCTGACTTTCTGAAAAAAAGTAAAAACTTGGCTCTTTGAGCAAGCTTTTGGGAATGCAGAAGAATAGATAACACGAAACTATGAATAATGAACATGGAATGGCCTGACAATGCTACTGGAAAATGATTTTAACAGGACGACAACGGTGACTATATGTTTTAATGGTTTTTATATATGTTTTTATATTGTTATGCTGATTGTTTTAATCGTATTTTTATGAATGCATGGCACCAAGTTGTTGCCAGTCTGTAACTCGCCTTGAGTCGCCTTAGGGTTGAGAAAGGCGGGCTATAAATGTCATAAATAAATAAATAAATAAATAAATAAATAAATAAATAAATAAATAAATGTCAATGGCTATTTCTCATGAAAGCTACTTGGAACCTCCTTCAACCATTTCACACCCTTTAACTGTTGTCATGGCACTTTAACTGCCATGCTAACATCTCATTGATGGAATTGGAAGCTTGGAAAGGGCATTTTACATTCTCAGTCAGAGAGCTCCCCCATGCCTCCCAAAGCTACAAATCCCAGGATTCCGTCACAGCAATTAAAGTAGGATCATAGAGGCAAACTGTGCAGCGCAAAATGTCCCAGCCCAGATTCAGAGACAACTTGCTCTTAAATAATTTCCTGGGAGTAACAATTGAAGAAGATTTCACATTCTGTATTGGGAGAGATGTTCCTTTTGCCTCTGGCTGGTCACTATGGGGTTCAGGGCGCCAAGCTAGATAGAGAGGCCTGTGGCCTGATCCAGCGGGGCGCTTCATCACTTCTTACAAATGGTAGTTATATAAAAACCATGCTTCTCCAGGATGTAGAAATTAGTCCATCAACCATTTATAAAGACAAATTTCCAGCCTTTCGGGCAAGTCCCTGGGTGACAAAGAATCGTGAGTTTTGAAAAAACAACAATCCTATTACCATTTCATGTTTAGTGCATAGTTTGGGGGGGGGGGGCGGAGAAGCAGAAGATTTTCCACATGTCAAAGTGAAAGAGGAAAGTGGATCAAAACAGTTTAGAAAGAAGCACAGCATAACCCTGATGAGTCACATGACAGACCCAGACAGTCCCAAACCTGTCAGAGTGAGATCTAGCAAAGGATTTTAGATCCCCCGGCCACCTGCTTGAGAAAAACAGTCTGAAAATGGCAGAAACTGGGGAAAGAATTCACAATGGGCTGTGAACTAAAACTTACAAATGTTCGTTCTACAACAAAAATAAACAAAAACCAAGATCCTAACTTAAATTCTAGCCATGTATGTGTTTTAAAGGGAGGGAGGGAGTGTGGTGGAGGGAGGCTCCTTCCCTCTGTGGAGGCTTCAAAGCAGAGGCAGGGTGGCCATCTGTCGGCGTGCTTTGAAGGCGATTGTCCTACTTCTAGGCGGCATGGGGCTTGGCTGGAGGATGGCCCACCAGGGTCTCTCCCAACTCCTCTGGGATGCCAGGATTCCTCAAAGGCAGCCCCCACGTAGAGCACAAACAATTAAGTTTGGTAGAAAATAACCAGCAATGGAAGGACTTTATCCCATGGAGCGGGAGGAGGAGTGTCGTGTAATCATGGCATTTAGTCCTGTAGCATTGCAAATCACTATGTTATGTTATTCATTATCACATGTTGTCTGAATTGGCTGGTTTCTCCATTACTGTTTTCACCCTTATACTAATACATGCAAGCAGATTCTCCCAGACTCCCCCCACCCCTTTTTAAAGGGTCTTATTTTGACATTGCGATGGATCAGACTCTCTCAATATTATTAAAGGTAAAGAAATATAGTGATCTACTTAAGATCATTATTTGCTTTAATTTTTTTAAAAACTGGAAATGATAGATTGGATGCATTATGGTAGCGTACAGGGGACTCACTGCTGGTTAGGAGACAGCCCACAGGGCAGCCCATTTGTCCAAGTCACATATTCAATTCAACGAAGGCAATTCTGACAATTCTTATACCAGGCCTGTCCAACAGGTGACCCACGGGCCGTACACGGCCCGCCAGCCCCTTGGACGTGGCCTGCCTACCCTCCTGCACGGCAGAGCGGGAGTGGTGAGGTGCCCTCCACCATGTCCGGCCAGCGACATGGCGGTGCGGGGAGCCAATAGGCAATGGCTCGCGCGCATGGGCCGACCAATAAGGATGCGGCGTGGGCGGGTGGCGGCGTGATGAAAGTGGAAGGTTGTGGTGAAAGAAAATGGCGCCGAGCTCGAAAACGGAGCAGGGCGCCGCCGCCTCCTCCTCCTCGGGAGGGAAGAGGGGCTCGGCGGAGTCCGAACGAAGAAGGGGAGGAAAGGAGGCTGGGGCCGGTTCGAAGCAGGGCAGCTGGGGCTTCCTTCCTTCAGCAGTGAGTGTGGCTGAGGGGAAGGAAGGAAGCCCGAGCTGCTCTGCTTCGAACCAGCCCCAGCCTCCCTTCCTCCCCTCCTTCGTTCGGACTTCGCTTTCCTCTCACCTAAGCAGGCCACCATCGCCGGGAGAGAAGAGGAAGAGCCGGGAGCAGCGGCGGCAACGGTGGCCTGTTTGGGTGAGAGGAAATCCATCCATCTATCCATCCATCCATCCATCCATCTATCTATCTATCTATTTATCTATCTACCTATCTACCCATCTCTCTATCCATCTATCTACCTATCTATCCATCTACCTACCTACCTATCTATCCATCTCTCTATCCATCTACCTACCTATCTATCCATCTACCTACCTATCTATCCATCCATCTCTCTAACCATCTACCTACCTATCTATCCATCTACCTAACTATCTATCCATCCATCTCTCTATCCATCTACCTACCTATCCATCCATCCATCTACCTAACTATCTATCCATCCATCTCTCTAACCATCTACCTACCTATCTATCCATCTACCTATCTATCTATCCATCCATCTCATCCATCTACCTACCTATCTATCCATCTACCTACCTATCTATCCATCCATCTATCCATCCATCTACCTACCTATCTATCCATCTACCTATCTATCCATCTATCTATCCATCCATCTCTCTATCCATCCATCTATCTATCTATCTATCTTATCTATTTACCCATCTAACCATCTATCTATCCATCCAGATCCATCCCCCTTAAAAGGAGGAGGCAGCTGTGCAGGCCTGCGCAGCTGCCTCCTCCTTTTGGGGCTTTTGCCTCCTTCTTTTGGGGCGGAGCCAGGGAGGGGGCGGAGCTGGGGAGGGGCGGAGGCAGACCCTTTGGCCCCCCAGGTCATCAGAGACTGGAATTCCAGCCCTTGGGCCGGTAGAGGTTGGACAGCCCTGTCTTATACCATGTGTTTTTGTACTTTTGAAATGGAATATTCTGGTTCCTGAGTCCAGAAGACTATCTCAGACCATCTTCTCCCTCTTCCCTTTTTATGACTGTTTCTATTATTTTACTACGGATTGTGATGGAACTGACAGGAAGTTCCCTTGCGTAGTGGAAAGAGCTCCTTCATATATAGTACCAATTTTTTTGGGGGGGGGAGCTGGGATAAGGTCTTAAGGCAAAAAGCCAACAGGCTGACAGAAATGTAGATCCGGGAAAGAAAGAAACAGTTGTACCTTGATGGCAAACTGGATGCAGGTCTTCTCATCTGGTTGGTAAAAAATACAAAGCATCACGAGACCCAGCAAGGCCACTACACAGACCTACAAAAGACAATGTTCAATTGAAATCACACTTTAGGAATGTAGGTGGGAAGAAGAAGAGAGTAAGGCAGTACCAAACAAAAACCTCCCATTTCCACTAAAATATGTTGTATCACTTTCCTCAGAGAATGGGATGGTTCCTTTTAAAATAACACTCAAGGTACAGGACTTGGATTGAGAAGTGGGATAGGTCAATCTAGGTTTTAAGGGTCATTTTATGACTAAAATGTCTACACTGTAATTACTGTCTCAACTACTGATGTGTAGGCTGCCCACAGAAAATTAAAGAGAATTGAAATTGAAATAAATTAGAATTACACAAAATAATTACTGTACAATTAATTAAATTGTAACATCAACTGATTTCAATGAAGCCTTTATAAATGTGTTTCTGAGAAGCACTTGGCAATCACAACCATGTGGAATCCTACCTAAATTTTTACCTTCAAAATGTCACAATTGTTCATACTATTTTTGAGATACCAGTTTCTTCAAGCCCACGCAAACAGATTTGTCACCAGAACCTCCGCAGCTTTTTAGATCTCTTGCCCATTAAAGTTTCGTTTTGTGTCATTTCAGTAATCTATGGAAGGAAACCAGATTGCTGAGAATCTCGGCATTACTTCGCGAATGAAGATTCTTAGGAAGGACTCATCCCACGCTTTTTACAAGCGCGTTGATGACTAAAAAGGCTGATCTGAGATAGGCAGAAAGCACAGCAGAAAGTCTCCTTGGGTGATGTTGTTTCCAAGTTGCGGTTCTTTCTGCGTTGTTGTTTCTCTTCGACTCGTTCGGCGTGTCTTCTCGAAAGAGGCCGCAGCATTGTGGATAGTGCGTCTCCATGCCTCCCGATGTGAGGCCAGGGTGGACCATTGTTGGTGATCAATCTGGCCGAGCCTGAGATGTTGTTTCAGGGAGTTCTTATATCTCTTTTTGGGGGCGCCTCTCTTGCGCTGACCCGTGGTGAGTTCACCAGAGTAGTATCTTTGGGAGGCGGTGATCCTCCATCCTAGAGACGTGCCTTGCCCAGCGCAGCTGTGTTCTCAATAGCATAGCCTCAATGCTGGTGATCCCTGCTTGCTCAAGGACAGCAACATTAGTCACATAGTCGGTCCAGTATATATTTAGGATTGCGCGAAGACAGCGCTGATGAAAGCGTTCGAGAAGTCATAGGTGTTGGCGATAGGTGACCCATGTTTCAAACCCATAAAGGAGAATAGACATTACGATTGCTCTGTGCACACAAATTTTGGTGCTTTGCCTCAGGTGCTTGTTGCTCCAGACTCTTTTGTGAAGCCTTCCAAATGCACTATATGCCTTTGCTAATCTGTGATCTATCTCTTTATCAATCTTGACGTCTGAAGAGATGATGCTTCCCAGGTAAGTGAACTGCTGAACGGACTTAAGCACAGATTTGCCTATGCTGATGTGGGGATGATGGTGTTCTTCCTGTAGTGTGGGCTGGTAGAGAACTTCCGTTTTCTTCAGGCTGACTTCCAGCCCAAACAGCTCTGCAGCTGTTGCAAAGCAAGGTGTTAGGCGCTGCAGGGCTGCTTCTGAATGGGTGACAAGGGCAGCATCGTCAGCAAAAAGCAGCTCACGGACTAGATAGTTTAGAGTCTTAGTGCGAGCCCTCAGACGGCTTAAGTTGAACAAGCTACCATCAGTACGATAGCGCAGGGCTGTCCAACTGGCAGCCCTGGGGCCGTACACGGCCCCCAGCCTGTTGGATACGGTCCCCGCTATGCCCCCAGCCGCCAGTTTTAATTTTTTTAAAAAAAAATCTATTTTTTTAAAGAAATGGCAGCTGGGGGGGGAGGGGGAGTGAGGAGGAAGTGAGCTGGCCCCTGCTCCTTCGCCCCTCCTCATTCCCTCCCCACACCGCGGCTCACGATCGGAGCCGCGGCGCCGTCCGGGGGAGGAGGAGGGGCGAAGGAGGAGGAAGTCAGCTGGCTGCCTTCTTCCTCCTTCGCCCCTCCTTCCCCTCCCCACGCCGGCACTCGGGATCGGGGCAAGGGCGCGGGCGGGGGGAAAGAGGAGGGACGAAGGAGGAGGCAGTCAGCTGATTGCCTCCTCCTTCGTCCCTCCTTTCCCCCGCGCGCGGCGCCCGGGATCCGGGATCCGGGGGAAGAGGAGGAGGAGGGAGAGTTCTTCCTCCTCCTCCTCTTCCACCGGCGCCGCTGCTGTTCCGTGCGCCGCAGCGCCCGGGAAAGAGGAGGAGGAGGAGGGAGAGTACTCCCTCCTCCACCTCTTCCACCGGCGCTGCGGCGCACGGAACAGCAGCGCGCCCGGAAAAGGAGGAGGAGGAGGGAGAACTCTCCCTCCTCCTCCTCCTCCTCTTTCCCCGCCCGCGCCCTTGCCCGGATCCCGGGCGCCGGCACGCGTGGGGGGGAAAAACACCGGGAAGGGCGGGAGGGTACGCCGGGAAGGGCGGGAGGGTACGAGGTGGGCCTCCTCCTCCTTCCCGGTGCCGCTGGTGTCCCATGCGCGGTGCCTGGGAAAAAGGAGGAGGAGGAGGGAGAATGACAGTTTTAGGAGGGGGCTGGGGTGGGGCGGGGGGTGGGGAGGGGCCTGGGGCGGGGCCTGGGGGGCCGAATGGCCCCCCAGGTCATCAATGACCTCAATTCCGGTTAGAAGTTGGACAGCCCTGCGATAGCGTATATATATGCCGTCTTCTTCTTCGAGGTCTGCCGTACCCCTTTGGAGCATCAAGCTGAAGAAGATTGTAAATAGGGAAACACAATCTTGTTTCACTCCATTAGTTATTAGAAAGGGCGCCGAGAGAGCATCGTCGTATCTGACTTGACTGCGCTGACCCTCATGTAACAGGATAATCATTTTGAGGAATTTCGGGGGACATCCTAGACGTTCCAGGATCTGCCACAGACCTTTTCTGCTCACAGTGTCGAAGGCTTTGGTGAGGTCGACAAATGTTACATAGAGTCCAAGGGTGAATCTGAGGTCTTGGACCCCTCCTGTTGTGTCCGGAGATGGCAGCCAGGTCTCTGTGTCCTTTAGAGGATGTGAGGGACCTGCTACAGCTTGTTCTGCCAGCTGGAGGTCTACCTTGCATCCTTGTGGGTTAAGTCCCTTAGCTGAGGTGGTCAGCTTTCCAAAAGTTCGCATTTTCTGGCGAAGATTTAACAGTCTTTGGCGGAGCTCCTCCATAGAGAGCTCACTCGCCGACACCATCTTGAGTCTTCGGCTTTCATACTATATCAGAAATGTAAACAGTCTTCAGCTCCCACACAGCACAGAGCAACTCCCAAGACAAACAAACAGCAGTACTCTAGGCTGCAGCCACAAAGCCAGAAATATAAGCAGAGAGAGGAGAACACAGCTATCTGTAGCAACAACAGCGGCAGAGCGGTGCTTTGCCAAACGGTCGGCTTGTTTCCTCACCCTTCTTCTTTATTTCTCTTATATCTCTTCTGGTTGATTAATAGGGTTAATCACGTTCAACAGGGAAAGTCCCAGCATATGAGTCCCAAAGTCCATCTCAATTGAGATAAAGTAAATCAAAATCCATAACAGTCCATAAGTATTGGTGGCAAATAATCCAGAAATCTTCAATGGGTACTCTGCGCAGCCGACGATTGCGTAAATACCCGTGCTGAATCGTTTCGCTCAAAGGAGCTTCTTCAAAGACTGGGGGCTGGTCTGTGGAGCTTTGGCGTGTAGTAGATGAATGGCGTTGCAATGACGCCCTGCAGTCTAGATAGGGAATAAAATTGGAATAAAAAATACCAGTGTATTTTATTTATTTATTTATTTCGACTTGATTAGTCTCCCCTCCCGTCCGGCTCGGGCGACTTACACATGATAAAAACACAGTAAAATGAAAGCACAGTGAAACAGCTTAAAACAGTTAACCATTAAAAACATCAGAATTTACACTAAAATTCACATCTCGGAAGGCGTGGTACCCAGTGGATACTCCCATGCCTATGCAACAAGATGGCAGCAGTTAGCCAAATGCCTGACCAAATAGGAAGGTTTTATATGCCTTCCTAAAGGCTAGCAAGTTGGTAAGTGCGTGGACCTCGGGGGGGAGAGCATTCCAAAGGGTTGGAGCTATTGCACTGAAGGCTCTCCTACGTGTCAAGGTCAGGTGGAGGGCTTTTGTGCTAGGAACTGCAAGGAGATTGAGGGACTCTGAGCGTAGTGGTCTTGCGGGACAATACAGGGAGAGGTGGTCCCTTAAGTACACTGGCCCCAGACCATTCAAGGCCTTAAAGGTTAGAACCAGCACCTTGAAGGTGATCCGGTGCTCAATCGGAAGCTTAAAGTTGCTATTGCTGGCAACTGAGCCATAAGACAGGCATTTTGATCTTTCAGAACAAGGAAAAACATGCAAAACATGTAAGATATCCCTCTTTAGACAAGCCTTCAATCTTACTGGTCCTTGAGGATAGATGCTAAGCTTAGAATTTTAATTGTAGATGCTGTTTTTATGTGTAGTTGTTGTATTTTATGCTTTTAGTACTGCTGTATTAAATTGAATTGTGGATGTTTTATATGTTTTATGTAAACCATCCTGAGCCTGCTGGAAGGAGCGGTATATAAGAATGAACAATAAATAAATTAATTAAAGCTGAGAAATTATGGTGATGGGATGGGAAAGTAAGCATCCCAATTTGAGCAAGCCCAGACTGGAATGCTAAAAAGGTAAGATTGAGTCTAAGGCCTTAAATTCCTTGACCCAGGTCTAACAGACATGCATTTTTTGGGTTTTCGGACAGACCTATACCACAGACTGGACCTGCAACCTTCTGCGTGCCATAGAGCTATAGTCCTCCTCGCATTGAAAAAACCTCAAGGAAGATACCCAAATTTGATGTAAGTGGAGGAATGGAGTGTGTATGGCACTTTAGATGGCAGACTGCAGGCCCCATCTTCCCTTACCAGCATTGCCCATGCCAAGGGAGTTATAATTCAGCAACATCCAGAAGGTCATATATTCCCCAATGGTGAAATAGGTGATAGTGTTGAAGGAAAGCTATGGAAAGCCATTTCAAAAAATTCCAATGAGGAAGAAAAGTGAGAGGTGAGATGTATCTAAAGAGATCTGAGTAGATGGACAAAGAATTTTCAGAATAAATCAAATGCAAAATCTATCAAAGAGTGATATCAGAAAGGGCGGAAGTGCTAAAAACCAGAGAAGAGCAGAAGTGACGTCACACAAAACAAGGAGAAGGTTGGAAGGATGGAAAGACAGCAGAAGAAGGGCAAAGGGAAGGGCGGAATAATGCAAGACTGGAAGGACGAGCCACAGGAAGCCGGAAAGGCGGAAGAAAGAAGAAACCAATGAGAGGAGATCCTAGAAAGACAGAAAGAAGAAAAGAAGAGAGAATAATGAAATAAATAAAAGGACATAAGGGTTTGAAGAAAGGCACCAGGAGGATAATAAAAATCAAAAGAAAGGTAAAGAGATAAAGAAAAGCAATAAGTGCTAATAAGAGAAAGTTCGAAGAAATAACCATAGAGAAAAGACGAGTGGGACAGAAGGACTTAACTCGAAGGAAGACCAAAGTAGCAATTAAAGACTTAAATTTGAATAAATAATAATATTTAATAATAAATAAAATAATTTTTGGACTAAAATAAGACAACACCAAAAACAAAGTGGGATCCAAGAGACACCAAATGAATGGCAATGGAAAGGAGAGCCTCAATTTCTGGCACTGAAGAAAGAATCATGAAAGAAATCCTAAGAGAAATTCAAAAAATATCTGAAAAACAAAATGACCTGCAAAAAAAACCCTTTAATAGGATGGAATCAAAACAAGAACAACAGAAAATTATCCAAGAAGAACTTAGAAATATGAAGTCAGATTTAACAAAGAAAGTTGGAACTATTAAAGAAGAAATTAAACAGAGAGAAGAAATTAAAGATACTAAAGAAGACAAAGCCAAATTAGCAGAATCTCAGGAAAAAGTCCAAAAATTAGATACAAAAGTTGTAAAAACAGAAGAAGCTCAAAGAAAGATTAAAAATGAAAGAAATGGAATTTCAATTGCATTTCCGAAATATCAAAGAGGAAACAAATGAAGATATGCATGGCATAACAATAAAATTAACAGCCTCTATGTTGAAGAAAAAGGAGGGATATATGGAGGAGGAGATTGATAGGGTGTACAGAGTTACGACGAATTTTTCAAGACAAAATAAAATGTCAAGGGATACCATTGTGCATTTTGCAAAGAAAAGAATCAAAGACAAAATTTTGAAGAAAAATGGCGAATCACCAATATTTTATAAAGATAGCAAAGTTATCATCATGAAGGAATTTCCCCCAAAAAATGTTGATTAAAAGAAGAAAATACTTCTTCCTGACAGATGAACTTTAAAAAACTATAAATAAGATTTAGGTGGGAGAAACTTGAAGGAGTGATGGTCACATACAAGGAACAGAGACACTTGCTGACCTCTGAAGAAAAGGCAAAACATTTTTATGCAGAGTTGAAGAAAGGCCACAAACTAACACCACCAGTGAGAGGAGGTAAACAAAAGAAAAGAAGATTTGATTCACCAGAAGATATATTGGAAACTAGAAAGACAACAAGCACAAGTGGAGGTGCTGCTGCACCAGCAGTGGATCCCGATGATGACGACCCGGAAGAACAAGATGAAGAAGGCAATGAGTGAAAATTTAAGGCAAATAAAATGTTTCTCAAACAATGTGAACGGAATTAATTCGCTGTCTAAAAGGAAAAATGTTTAATCAAATTAAGAAAGAAAATTATGACTTAATAACAATTCAAGAAACACATATTGCACAGAAACATGTGGTTTATTTGAGTCAAGAATAATTGGGAAAAGAATTTTATTCGGCATCCCAAAAAAATGGAGTGGTTATCTATGCAAAAGAATCTTTAATGCCAGAGTTTGCATTTAAAGACTTGGAAGGGAGATTAATAGGAATTGTGATAAAACAAGGAGAAGAGAAAACTTTAATTTGCAAAATCTACTCTCCTAATAGTCCAAAAACTAATTTTGCCACAATGCTGGAAGCAAAAATACGAGAGATAGAGTACAACAATTTAATTATACTGGGAGACTTTAATGGGGTAATGAATGTGAGAAAAGACAAAACAAAAATGTTGATTGGGAAAAAGAAAGAGGATGCTAGTTCATTACCTAAAAACTTTCTGAGATTGAAAACAGATCTAGATCTTGAAGACGCATGGAGAATACATAATGAAAAGGAAAATGATTATACATTCTATTCAAATAGACATAAAAGTTGGTCTAGAATTGACATGATTTGGACATCAAAAGTGTTATCATCTAGAATAGATGATGAAATCAGGATTAAACCAAGAGACATATCAGACCATGGTGCTCTGGAAATGGTACTGAATAAAAGAAACAGTGTGAGAAGATGGAGGTTAGATGATAACTTACTAAAAACTGAGGATGACATAACAGGAATAAAATAATCGCTCGAAGAATACTTTGAGTAAACCAATAACTTTCTATAAAACTATGAGAGATGAATTAATGCCATACCTACATAAACTTCTGAATAAGATATTAAAGGAAAGCATCGTACTGGAAACTTGGAAAGTGGCAAATATTACTTTTATACATAAAGAAAATACGGATGATACAGATGTTAAGAACTACAGACTGATGTCATTACTAAATCTGGATTACAAAATTTTTATGGAGATCTTAAGGGAGAGAATGAAGACTTTTTAAAATGCTTGGATTGGGGAAGAACAGACAGGCTTTCTACCGGAAAGACAGCTGAAGGACAATCGGAGAAATATATTAGACATCATAGAATTTTATGAGCAACAGCATCAGACAAAGATGGCGTTAATGGCCATAGATGCTGAAAAAGCCTTTGACAATTTAAGTTGGGAATTTTTAAAGGAATTTTAAAAGAATTGGACATTGGATTTCATTTCACAAATGCCATAGAGGCAATCTATAGCAACAAAAAGCGACATTATGAATCAATGGCCAATCTTCAAAGGAAATAAAAATAGAAAAAGCGACTAGACAGGGATGTCACTTGTCACCATTAATCTACATAATGGCTCTAGAGATACTGCTTTGGAATATAAGAGAAGATCAATTTGTTGATATTTGCAGCGCAGTTGTGGTGATAATAATTATGGAGCAAAATAGTACGCTGAGTCGTCAGTATAAAGAAACAACAGTCTCTTTACTAACAAGACAAAATCCACCTCTCACCGACATACAATCTTCCAGCACACAGCAGAAAAGATAACACAGCTTTTATACAAAATGCTGAGGAACTTTTGTCACTGCTCATCCTGCTGGTTAACTCTTTCTGCACCAGCAGTGCACATTGCATCATATCCTCTTGCACAGCATCATATACATATCTATACACAAATTCACATTTGTGAATTATAACTACAATACAATCAATCCATTTCAACAATTCCCCTCTGAAATGTTAATTTCTCATTCCACACTATTTATGTAATGTTTAAACACATATTACTTTCATTTCTGTTCACCATACAATATCCTGTGTCACTTGTAATTGTATTTCTTAGTCAATATATTCTTATACTTTTACATACAGTATTCTTATATATCACATATACAGAGGCTTTTAAATCTCATATACATTGATTACTTCATCACAAACACATTCACTTCCTGCAGAATCTTTAACCTTAAGATATTACTGCATTTCTCTGTACAAAATATGGATACACTACACAATCAATATACATCTTAGCACAATAACATTTCTCACATCTTACACATTTCTTTTCATCTCACACTATACTTTGACCCAACAGTAACTTTATGAAATTTCTCTCTCTTTTTGATGTTATGTTCCGCATTAACTGTTCTAACTTCCTCTTTCGCCTCCCGCTTAACTAATTTTGCCTCCTGCTTAACTACTTTAGGTGTAACCTTTCCTTTCTTTTCTGCCTTCATTACTGTACTAAGTGTTGTTTTTTCTGTACTAACTCCTGAAGTTCCTTCTTCAACCACCTCCTGCTTAACCTTCTTGGGTGTTTGTGTTTCACTACTTTCTTTCTTTTGTGCATCTACTGCTCTTTTGGGTGTTCCCTTCGCTTTTCTTTCTGATGCAATCAACTCCTTTGATGGTGATGCAATTTCTGTTTTAAATGGCTGTTGTTGTTGCTCATTCACTATACTAGATGTCTCACTATTCTCTTTATACTTGGGAAACCCATGCAGACACTCTGTGTTTGTATGTATATTAGGCCAATCTGTCACTTTTTCAAAATAAGCAATTTTAGACATTTTTACAGTTTTTGGAGTATCCAGAAATTTGTAACATCGTTTTCCATATCCCACGAAACACATTTCTCTATGTTTTATTTTTTTGTTTGTTCTTTCTTTTGCTGATAAAAGCACATTTGCTTTTTGCACGAATATTCCCAGATATTTATTTATTATTTATTTATTATTTGCATCTAACAGTCGCCACTCTGTGCGTATAAAATGGGAGGGCAAGAAATCCAAGGAACAGCAGTCTTAAGCACTTTCAGCAGTCCTGCTGAAACAGGAGAGTTTTGCACGCCTTCCGGAATGCCAGTAGATCTGTAAGGGCGTGAACTTCGGAAGGCAGTGCATTCCACAGAGTGGGGGCTATTATAGAAAAAGCTCTCCTCCTTGTAGTAGTAAGATTTTGAAACTTGGAACCTCCAGATGTCCCGACTCCGAACGTAGTGGCATAGTGTGACAATATGGGATGAGGTGGTCCCTGAGGTACACTGGCCCCAGACCATTCAAGGCCTTGAAGGTCAGTACCAACACCTTGAAGGTGATCTGGCATTCCACTGGTATTTGAAGTTTGGGGCTCTATTATACATTTTCCGGAATGGAATGTCCTGCAAACATTCATCCCACAAACTGTTACTCAAATAATTACACGTATGCAAAATTTCTGGCCAGTAGTTGGGTGCTATTTTACTATCTTTTAGGATGCATTTTTCCATTTCTCTCAAAACGCGCATCCTTTCTTATGCCACACTTGTCTCATTCTTAAATCCTCCAATTTCTGAGAAATCCACATTTCTGGCCCTTAGATACTGTTTGACCTCTTTGCTACACATTTCCATACCTTTGTCCAGTATCAGATTTCCCAATTTCATTCCATACACATTTTCCACTAAATTTAACCAACTAGCCAATTTCTCTTTCACTTCAGACAAATCTTTTAGAAAATAGATTATTATTATTATTATTATTAATTCAAACTTCTATCACCGCCACTCCCCGAGGACTCGGAGCGGTTCACAAGTCTGGCATAACAAAACAGTAAACAACAAACAGACACTACAACGTCAAAGAAAGAAAGAAGGTAGAAGGACAAAGATAGAAAATAGGAACGTGGCAATAGGGTGCCCGGATGGACAGCAGGCACCACCTTGCCATCGAAAGAAGGAAGCATGGGAGGTCTCAAGGAGATCTCTCGTAACTGGCCACCTGTGAGTCGGGTGGCCTGGCTTCCTCTGTCCAAAGGTCTGACAGGGGGAATCAGACCTGCTAAAGGAATGTCTTTCTCCGGCTTTGGACATGTCCAGTGGAGCTCTCGCCGCTTGAAACTCGAGCTCCAAAAAGTTC
Organism: Anolis apletophallus; assembly: GCA_030556195.1. NCBI lineage: Eukaryota > Metazoa > Chordata > Lepidosauria > Squamata > Anolidae > Anolis > Anolis apletophallus. The sequence goes on along the minus strand of JARBWK010000009.1, from coordinate 46,938,515 downwards.
TGGATCGGAATGATTTCCAGAACCTGGACTCGAGTGAGGTGAGCCTCCTCTCTCTCTCAGGCAGTTGGCAGAAGATGTGGTGGGTCCAGGGGGTCGGCAGCCTCGATAGGGGGCGACCCACACTGCTGGTCCATGGTAGGGTCAAGGGGAGGGGATCTGCTGTTCCTTGGCTTCCAGCGCCTCTGATGACCATGTGGCTTCCGCTGTAAGACGCCTCCGGGGTTAGGGTCCCCCAAAGGCGGGCGCTTCCTCCTTGGGCCACTCCCTGGATTAGCCACCCCTAATCTTGCCTCTCCCTGACCTGGTCTGTAATTCTTCCTCCGTCCACTAGAGGGTGGCGGGACAGATTGAGGCCTAGATGTACCCATATCTACTTAATCTGTCTACAAACAACATTACAAAACATGAGCCACCTGCACTTTCATCAGAAGGCCCTTCAATATACATGTGTGCTCTTTCAAACAAATTATTCACTTTTATCTTTGACCATTTGTGTAATGTTAGAGGCACTTTCTTTACACTTTCACAAATGGCACAGTCAAGATCAAAGTAGCAATTTCCCATCTTGAAATCTGGGCAAAGATTACAACATGGTCTGCCTCTGTCAAACTTTCCTCCTCCTTCAGGCTGGCTTCTCATTCTGCAATCTCTTTTAAATGTCCAATTCTATTGCAGTTAAAACACTTCCTTGCTGTGCTTCTCTTAACTTTGCAATCTCGAGCCAGGTGTCCACTTACATTGCAGATAAAACACCTCCTTGCTGCAGCTATACACACACTGGCAAAGACAGGATCCGCTTCTTTCAGCCTCAGCTCAGGTGACGATTCCCCTCAAGCCCAAGGACAGGTTCTGTTCCTTTCAGCCTTGGCATCAATGGCAACTCCCCCTCCAGCCGGCATGCTCCTTGCTACTCCTGCTTGCATCCATCTGTCTCTCCCAATGGCTCCATCTCCACCTGGCAATGCCTCTCCACAGGCTGGAAACCATTCTCCATCTCCTTAGTCTGCACAAACACCTTCTCCATTTCATCCAGAATGCTCCTGCATATTGAAATGGTTTTGACTAAACTGGTGAAATGACCACTGGACTAAACTGGTGTTTTGCAGCACCTCTGGCTTGGAAGCTCTCCATGCAAACAGACCATTCTTTGCAGTTATTGTCATTCTCTATCATGGTGAGTGGATTGGACCCAGCAGAAGATCTTCAGTTGCACCTGAATTCAGCCCAGCTATTTCCTTATCGCCTCCGGCAATCTCCCCTCTGATCTGGCTACTCACAAGACTCATTGGCTTTATGGCATCACACTTCAGGACCATAAATCCTCAGGTCCCAGCTCGGCCCCGCTGTGCAGATCTCTGCTTCACTGGAAACAATCTCCCCTCCTCCAAAGGAAACACCGTCTCACCTCAGAAGCAGCTTCTACAGAAACAGCCTCGGTTCAGCCTTGCGTCCATTCCACACTCATCAAACAAAACTTTATCACCACTTGGCACAGGGCCCATAAACCTTGTTGGTATTTGCAGTGCAGTTGTGGTGATAAGTAATTATTATGGAGTAAGTAGTACGCTGAGTCGTCAGTATAAAGAAACAACAGACCCTTTATTAACAAGACACAACCCACCTCTTACCGACATACAATCTTCCAGCACACAGCAGAAAACACTGAGGAACTTTTGTCACTGCTCATCCTGCTGGTTAACTCTTTCTGCACCAGTAGTGCACATTTATTTTATTTTATTTTATTATTTGCATTTGTATTCCGCCTCTTCCCGAGGGCTCGTGGTGGGTTACAAGACATACATAGTGATCGGCAGGCAACACTCATGCCGACTCACGAACAAAATAAAACAATGCTATAACCATAAAAATAACAAAAATAATACTAAAAAACATCATTAAAACATTGTTAAAATTACACTAAGTGACAAAAAACGGTAACACAGAGTCATAAGTCGATTGAAAGCAAGAGGCGTTATATGTCAACCGAAGGCCTGCTTGAAAAGGAAGGTCTTACAGGCCCTGCGGAAGGGGGCGAGCTCCCGTATGGCTCTAGCCTCCTCCGGCAGGGCATTCCAGGCCGTTGGAGCTGCTACTGAGAAGGAGCGCTGCCTAGTTGATGACATTGCAACATATCCTCTTGCACAGCATCATATACATATCTATACACAAATTCACATTTCACATTTCATAACTACAATACAATACAATCAATCAATTTCAACACAATCTCCCCCTGCTACCAAAGTGGGAAAACAAACTTATAAATTCAGAGCATTTGCTGATGTTCTGATATGCATAGTGAAAGAACCAAGGACAAATATAAAGAAATGGATAGATAAGATAGAAGAATATGGAAATCTAGCTGGGCTGAAACTAAACAAGGATAAAACAGCAATATTAACAAAAAAAATATCTAAGAAAGATCAACAAGAATTACAGGAGAAAACAGGAATGCGTGTAACTTCAAAGATCAAATATCTGGGAATATATATAATGGCGAAGAACTCCCAATTAGTTAAAAAAAACAACTATGAAGAAAAATGGAAGGAAATTCAAAAGAATTTAAAACATTGGAACCAATTAAATCTATCTCTAATGGGAAGAATTGCTACTGTCAAAATGAACATTTAACCAAAATTTCTCTTCCTCTTCTAAAACCTCCCAATTCTAAGAACTAATAAGTTATTTACAGAATGGAACAAAGAAATATTAAAATTCATATGGAAAGGGAGGAAGCCAAGGATTAAATATAATCATATGATGGATACGAAAAATAGAGGAGGATTTGGCTTACCAGATCTTAGGTTATATTATGATGCCGCAGGTTTAATTTGGATCAAAGATTGGATAGCATTAAAAAGAGAGAAAAAATTAGCTTTGGAAGGCTTCGATTTAAGAGTAGGTTGGCATGCTTATCTATGGTATGACCAAGAGAAAAAAGAAAAAAAATCATCATTTTATAAGAGCCTCCTTACTTAAGATATGGCAGAAATATAAAGGAAAATTATATATGAAAACAACAATGTGGCTGTCACCACTGGAAGCGGGACAGAGAAGGCTACTGGGATGGTCCTACTGGCCAACATACAAGGATTTATTAAGAAATGAAAAAGAGGGATTCTGCCTTAAGACAAAGGAGGAAATAAATATCCAATTCAAATCATTCTCTTGGCTTCAACAGCTACAATCCAAGAATATCTGAATAAAGATAAAGTGAGAGGTTTAGCTGAAAAGGACGATTTTTATGAAAAAGTTGTAAAAATGGAAAGGAAAAATATTACAAATATATATAATAGATTACTGGAATGGGCAACAGAAAAGAAGACAGTAAAAGAATGTATGATAACGTGGGCAAGAAATATTGGAAGAACAATAAGACTAAATGAATGGGAACAAATATGGCAGAGAAAAATAAAATATACATATGCCACAGACATCAAAGAGAATTAGTACAAAATGTTCTACAGATGGTACATAGCACCATAAGTTGGGATTAATGTATAAAATAGCAAGTAATAAATGTTGGAAATGTGAAAAAGATGTTGGAACATTTTATCATGTGTGGTGGACTTGCCCGAAACTGAATCTCTTTGGGAGAAAAATACATGAAATATGTGAAAAAATATTAAAAATAAAAATTAGTATGAAACCGGAATATTTTTTTACTGGAAATAACAGATGAAGAGTTGGACTTGGACCAAAACCAAGATATTTTATTCACATACTTAACTACAGCAGCAAGGATGGTACATGCGAAAAAATGGAAATTAAAAGAACTGGCAACAATAGAAGAATGGCTGAATAAAATAGATGATATAAAAGAAATGGACAAATTAACTTTTGCCTTTTAAATATCTTATGGAAGACCCATAAAAAACACGGATTGGAAACTTTATGAGGAATTTAAGGAAAGTTATAAGGAACATTGAAATCAATCCAAGAAAAATTTTCCACTTGAACACAAAGTAAAAACTGCGAGACAGAAAAGATATGATGGAGAAGTCATTATGGAAAGAATGAAGAAGATAAAGACTAGACTATAGAAGCTGAAAAGATGATTTGGAAGTCACAGACCCCCACCCTTTCCCAATTCCCCTAAACTATTCTACCAATAGCAACATCTCTGTTCCGTTCCCTAACTATTCCAAATTTATCCTCCCCAAATGTCTTAGATAGATTGTTTTTATTTTATGTATATATGGAAAATTATGAAATAAAAATTATATAGAAAAAAAGAGTGATATCATTATTGGCCAACCAAATGCACAAACCACACCATGTAAGTTTTCAGATATTCACTAGCATCATCAGGCAAAAAAATTGTTTTAAAAATCATATCTGAGGCAAAATATATGTCATGAAGAAGGAGAAATCACCAAAGAGGGAGACAAATGAATAGCCTGTTCTTGTAGCAGGAAGAACAGAATGAACTCAAGCTTATGCAAGAAGTTAAAAATCATGAAGCAAGGGAAGGAAAGGTTTGGCTATGTTTGGAGCAAGAGGAAGAACAAGGAAATGGCAAGGCTACTGCACGGACTAGGAAATTCTAACAAGTAGTGGACAGTTTAATATCTTCTTGTCCTAAGTTTTCTCCCCAGAGTGAAACCATTCTTTAAGTAATGAAAACAGAATAAACAATGCAGTAAGAAGATGATGACACGAAATAGGTAAAGAGGTAGTAAAGGAACACCTAGCTATTCTAAATGGATTCAAGTCTAAGGCCAGATAAGCTGCATTCAAGAGAACTAAGATGTAATCTTAAAGCCAACTGCTAACAATCTTTGGGGAACAAAGGACATTCTGGCATCTTGGAGTAGGGCAAATGTTGCTCTCATCTTTTAAAATGTCAAAAAGAGGACCTAAACAACTATCATAGGTTCTAGAACTGAAGCTGGCAGAATGCTGTGATTACTAAGAGCCAGCATTGGGGGGTTTTAAGCCTTCCAAACTATTTTTCCCCCTCTTTTTGAGATAGTTATAAGCTTGATAGATCAGGGCTATGTGATGGATTTAAGATAGCTTGTTTTTAGAAAAGCTTTTGATGAAATTCCCCATTATGTTCTTGCAGGCCAGCTGGTGAAGGGTGGGATAGACAGTTCATTGGCTTGTTTGATCTATAATTGTAGATCAGGTTTAGTAGATTTATAATTGATGGTCAGGCTGAACTCAGAGAATGCTCACCAACGGCTCCTTTTTTCTGGGGAGAAGGGACTAGTGAGGTTCCTTAGGTTTCTATTCTAAGCTCAAGTTTGCTTAATATCTTTATAAATGATGGAATACAAGTCAGGTTTATCAGATGATACAAAATGGTGGGGACAGATAATTCCCTTGGAGAGAGAATCAGAATTCACAATGACTTTACCAGAATGGAGAGCTGAGTCAAAACTAATAAAATTAATTTGGATGCAAAATACTTATTTTATTTTATTTATTTATTTATTTGGATTTGTCCATCGCCACTCCCATCTGGCTCGGGGCGACTTCCACACAGTAAAAAACACAGTAAAAACACAGTTAAAAACACAATTAAAAGCATATGCAAATACATAAAAATCATACAAGCAATACAAGCAACCCAACAACGTATGGCAGTAGGCATCACAGGCCTGCAGTTATAACGGCAGAGGGCCTGCAGTTTTAAGGGCCAAATACCTGTTCGAACAATAAGGTCTTGTAGGCCTTCCGGAAAGCCAGCAAGCTAGTCAGGGCACGAACTTCTGGAGGGAACGCGTTCCAAAGTGTTGGAGCGATGACACGGAAAGCCCTCCTCCACGTTGAAGTCAAGTGATAGGTTTTACAATTTGGGATTACGAGAAGGTTGTGTGACTCTGAACGCAGTGGTCTGGTGGGACAATATAGGGTGAGGCGGTCCCTTAAGTACACTAGCCCCAGACCATTCAAGGCCTTAAAGGTCAGAACCAGCACTTTGAAGGTAATCCGGTATTCCACTGGGAGCCAGTGCAGTTCGCGTAAGATGAGAGTAATATGGTAGCATGTTGGAACGCCTGCCAGCAGCCGAGCTGCAGCGTTCTGCACCAGCTTAAGTTTCCAGACCACCGACAAAGGAAGGCCAATGTAGAGAGCGTTACAGTAGTCCAGCCCTGAGATGACCATGGCCTGGACCACTGTGGCTAGGTCGTGGCGGGACAGGTAGGGGACCAGCTTCCTCGCCTGATGGAGATGAAAAAACGCTACTCTACTGACGGTGGAGATATGTGTCTCCATCGGCAGTTGAGAGTCTAGTGTGACACCGAGGCTCTTAACAGATGACAACGGACATAGCGTCACGCCGTCCAAGGTAGGAAGCCGAACCTCTCCAGTGCCCGGACGACCCAGCCACAGGATCTCCGTCTTGGCCGGATTCACCTTCAACCTACTGGCTTGCAGGCATCCAGTAACGGCTTCAAGGCAGTGTTGGAAATTATCGGGTACGGAGTCGGGTCGGTCTTCCATCCCCAGAACAAGCTGGGTGTCATCCGCGTATTGGTAAGACCGCTGCTGAAGAAGCCGAATTTAGACCCTTCGGCTCCCTCCAGTTACCGACCGGTTTCCAGCTTGCTGTTCCTAGGAAAGGTAATTGAGAGGGCAACAGCAGATCAGCTGGAACGGTTCTTTGATGACACAGCTGGACTTGATCCCTTCCAGTCCGACTTCCGTATTGGGCATGGGACGGAGACCGTGCTTGTCGCCATTACTAACCAACTTCGCCACCAGCTAGACCAAGGCGGGTCAGCCCTGCTCGTGTTGTTAGAACTCACGGCAGCGTTTTATACGGTAGACCACGCATTACTGACCCACCATTTAGCCGTGACGGGAGTTAGGGGGACTGCACTTAAATGGGTGGCCTCCTTCCTCCAAGATCGGGGACGTGTGGTGAGGGGGAAGGAGGTCTCTGGGAGACTCCCATTAAGTTGTGGAGTACCCCAGGGGGCCATCCTTTCCCCTTTATTATTCAACACCTATATGCGTCCGCTGGCCCAGCTGGTTTGCGATTTTGGTCTGGAGTGTTATCAGTACGCTGATGACACCCAGTTTGTGCTGAGAATGGACGGCAGGCCGGACACCGTACCCAATTGTTTCCATCAATGCCTTGAAGCCGTGACTGGTTGGCTGCGTTCTAGCTGGCTGAAGGTAAATCCATCGAAGACGAAGATTCTGTGGCCCAGTCGCCCTGGGCTGGATGACTGCCGGTTGCCTACCCTGGATGGCGAGCAGTTAAGCTCGTCATCTTTGGTGAAAAGCCTGGGGGTTCCATTGGACCCATTGCTGTCCATGGAGACCCAGGTCTCCATGGTCAGCAAAACATCATTTTTCCAAAACATCATTTTTCCATCTGCGACAGGCTAGGTGACTGGCCCCCTATCTGTCCAGGAACGACCTGGCCACGGTAATCCAAGCGATGGTCATCTCGAGGCTAGACTACTGTAACGCCCTCTACATTGGCCTTCCCGTGTCAACAATCCGGAAACTTAAGCTAGTGCAAAATGCTACGGCTCAATTGCTGGTGGGAGCACCAGCAAGAGAGCATGTTACCCCCATCTTGCAGCATTTGCACTGGCTACCAATTGAGTACCAAATTGTCTTCAAGATGCTGGTTTTGACCTTTAAGGCCATGTATGGTCTAGTGCCTGTAAACCTGAGGGACCGCCTCACCCCATATGTTCCCCCGAGATCACTACACTCGGAAGAGCGAAATCTTCTAACTGTGTCATCTATTCGCTCCTGTCATTTCTCCACAACAAGGCAACACGCCTTCTCAGTTGCGGCCCCGGCACTGTGGAACGCACTGCCGGATGATGTTCGGGCCATTACAGAACTCATTCCATTCCGGAGGGCATGCAAAATCACCTTGTTCAGGCTTGCTTTTAATTGAAGCCCTGGATACTGTAATCCTCCGTTTTACCACATTTTATGTACTACCGTATCGACGGTATTTTATGTAACTGTTTTGCATTTTTATGCAATTTTATGTGTACTGCTGTACAATTCGTTGTAATTTGGTCATGTGTGAACTGCCCCGAGCCTGCAGGAAGGAGCGGTATACAAAATCGAAGAAATAAATAGATAAAATAAATAAATGGTCCTTACAGTCCCTTCCAAATCTAAGATGCAATGATTATGTATATCTGATGGAATGAGGAGGTTGAAAGGAGACATGACAGCCATGTATAAATATTTGAAAGGATGTCATAAGGAAGATGGACCAGGCTTGTTTTCTGCAGCTATGGAGATTAGGGCCTATATGCACCACCCTATGTCACTGGATCCGATCCTAGATTATCTGCTTTAAACTGTGTTGTATGAGTCTCAACTGCCAGATAATCTGGGATAAACAGATAATCCGGGATCAGATCCTAGGATAATTGTAGTGCAACAATAGATATGGAAGTGTGCAATGACTTCTGGAATGGCTCCAGATTATGATTGTGGATGGTGTGATTTTAATAGTGACTGTAAAGTTTAATGTTTTAATCTGTTTTGATTTTAATTTTAATGTTAATGTTTATTTTAACTGTATGTTTTAAGGCATTGAATAGTTGCCTATATGTAAGCTGCCTTGTCCCCTTTGGGGTTGGGAAGGGCAGGGTATAAATATGGTAAATAAATAAATAATTAATTAATTAATAAATAGAGGGGCAGAGAGGAAAGGGCCTAGGACTCAGAGCAATGGGTACAAATTACAAGAAAGGGGATTCCACTTGAACATTTGGAAGAACTTCCTGACTGCAAGAGCTGTTCAGCCATGGAACGCTCTGCCTCGGAGTGTAATGGAAGCTCCTCCCTTGGAAACTTTTAAACAGAGGCTGGATGGCCATCTGTTGAGGATTTTATATCAACTTTTATGAACTCTGTGTGATCATGACAGCTCTTTCCCCAACTCTGCATGCTCCCTCTTCCCATATGAACCCTGTATGTGCCCCTCATTCCCATTTATGATATGTATGATATTTTTATATAAAAATATTGAGCAGAATGACCTCCTCATGAACAATGTCCAGGAACTCAAGGCCCAAGAATTGCAAGACTGTCTGGGCCAATAATCCCTAAACAAAGGACTTGGCAAAGAACCCATCAGCATGGACCATAGGTAAATAGCCCCTTTTTCCTGGACTTTGTTACCAGACCACCTAGGGCATGGGGCCTCCTCTCTCATCATTGGCTGAGCGGCTGAAGCAGGCCCTGGCTCTGATTGGATGAGCTGCCTTGGTCCCTGGTAGCTCTTCCCAGCTTGCTGGCATCACAGCCAATCACAGTGAAGCCGGCTCAAGGGAAATATGAATGGAAAACTATATATTCTGTATTTTTCTGCCTAAAAACCATGGCGGTTTCTTCAGAAAATTAATGCGGCTGTCATCCTTTTCCAGCTGAAATAGAAATAAAACCTTGGTGGCTTCTGCTTCAACGAGGTGGGATTTATTCTGGAACTAGCTTGGGGACCCGGCGGTGCCCGGGTCATTTGAGAAAGGTTGGTCCTTATCATAAGTGTACGTGGCTCGTAGTGGTTTCAGGAAGTGAGTGAAGGTACTGCGAGTCCCATTATCCATGGTGTACCCTCCTCCAAAGTGCAGCAGGATGTAGAGTGGGTGATGGAGGCTCTGTCTGCCAAGTTTGGCCTTGATCCATCATTATTGGGAGTAGCAGTGGTATCATGAAATTACTGAAGTTACTGCAAGTCCCATCATCTGTGGCCCACCCTCCTCCAAACAGCACCAGGATGTAGAGTGGGTCACGGAGGCTCTGTCTGCCAAGTTAGGCCTTGATCCATCAGTATTGGGAGATGCAGTGGTATCATGAAATTACTGAAGGTACTGCAAGTCCCATCATCTTGACCCTCCTCCAAACTCAGGATGTTGGATCATGGGGGCTCTGTGTGCCAAGTTTGGCCTTGATCCATCATTATTGGGAGTTGTAGTGGTATCATGAAATTTCTGAAGGTACTGCAAGTCCCATCATCCATGGTCTGCCGTCCTCTAAACTGCAGTAGGATCTTGAGTGGGTCACTGGGGCTCTGTGTGCCAAGTGTGGTCTTTATCGGTGTTGGTTGGGGGCCGTAGTGGTCTGTGGGAACAGAGGGGTGTGAAAGTACTACAAATCCCATCATCCATTGTCAGTCCTCCCCCGAACCTCACCAGGATGTGAAGGCAGTCATGGGAGTTATGTGTGCCAAGTTTGGTCTCGATCAGTAATTGGATAAGGGTCGTAGCGGACTTGGGAAGTGAGTAGAGGTACTTCAAGTCCCATCATCCATGGTCCACCCTCCTCCGAACTGCACCAGGACGTAGAGTGGGTCATGGGGGCTGTGTGTGCCAAGTGTGGTCTTTATCGGTGTTTGTTGGGGGCCGTAGTGGTCTGTGGGAACAGAGCGGTGTGAAAGTACTACAAATCCCATCATCCATTGTCAGTCCTCCCCCGAACCTCACCAGGACGTGAAGGCAGTCATGGGGGTTATGTGTGCCAAGTTGAGTCTCGATCAGTAATTGGATAAGGGTCGCAGTGGACTTGGGAAATGAGTAGAGGTACTGCAAGTCCCATCATCCATGGTCCACCCTCCTCCGAACTGCACCAGGATGTAGAGTGGGTCATGGGGGCCGTGTGTGCCATGTGTGGTCTTTATCGGTGTTTGTTGGGGGCCGTAGTGGTCTGTGGGGACCAAACTGTTTGAAAGTACTACAAATCCCATAATCCGTGGGTCATGTCCCTCAAACCGCACCAGGACGTAAAGGGGGTCAGGGGGGTTATGTGTACCAAGTTTGGTGCAGGTCTATCACCCGCGCTGGTCGCTGTGGGGTGTGAAAGTGGCAGCCAATCGGAACTGGGGGCTGGGGGCTGCAAAGTGTCAGGCCATATACAATGTCCCAGGAGCTGAGGCCTAGTCGGGAAAATCAAGTTAATGAAGCCTCACTGTCAATTCAGACCTTAAACAGCATCCCATTAAGTGAGGCCTAGTGAGGAAAATCAAGTTAATGAAGGGCCATATACAATGTCCCATGAGCTGAGGCCTAGTGAGGAAAATCAAGTTAATGAAGCCTTACTGTCAATTTTGGGCGTGGTCTGTGATTTGTAGGGGTTTCCATTTTCTGTGGGAAGTGAATTGGGTGAAGGTACTGCAAATCCCATCATTCGTGGCCCATCCTGCCCTAAAGTGCTCCAGGCTGTAGAGTGGGCCATTGGGCCTCTGTGTGCCAATTGGTGTGGGCCACAATGCTCTAAGGAAGAGAGTTGAAGTACTTCAAGTCCCGTCATCCCTGCAAACTGCAGCAGGATTTAGAGTGGGTCTTGGGGGTTCTGTGTGGCAAGTTTGGTGTTGTTGTCTCATTGTTGGGGCGCGGGATGTTGGAATGCTGGCCAATCCATGGTCCATCCTCCCTCAAACTGCACCAAGATGTAAAGTGGGTCTTGGGGGTCCTGTGTGCCAAGTTTGGTTTTGTTGTCTCATTGTTGGGGGCTGGGGGCTGCAAAGTGTTTTGGACTTAAACTCCCACCATGCCTGACTGCCTCAGGCCTTTTCCTCCTCCCCCGGCAATTTAGAGTCTCAGAATGTTCGTGTTGGCTGGCCAATGGGAGTCCTTTATGCAAATGATCCCACAGTGGGAGCCAATCAGAAAGCTGCCACATATTCCCCCGGACACATATAAACATACATACATACATACAAACTTTCTGCTTTATTAAGGTATACAGATAGAGATATTGGCTTCTTTTGCTCACCAGGCCCAACCCACAATGTCTTGGATCTCACTATCCACAATCACTCTAAACTGCCTGACAATGTCACGAGGAGAGAGCATGCTGGGCGGGACTTGGGATGCCCTGCCTTCATCTGGGACACATTTCTTAAAAAATCATAGTCTGAATGTCAAAACATTGGGAAGGGCGGCAAACAAGTACGAATAAATAAATAAATAAATAAAACTAAACCGACCCACTCCTAAATCCGGAGCAATTCATTTAGGATGAGTCCCAAACTGATGAAATCACAGTCTTATTTTTAACTCCTGGCAGTTAGGAAGCTACAAGGATTGCTCCTCATTGCCCGACACAAAAAAGCACCCAATAACATCTTTAAAAATCCTTCATTTAACTTTAACTTTGAAAATGTTTTGATGGATTTTAGCTGTGAATTTTTAGTGCTGTTTTGTTTTAAATGGGATCTCAATGCTTTTATGTTAAGCCGCCTTGAGTGAGTCCCCTTTGGGGAGAGAAAGTGGGGCATAAATAAGTAGAATCATCACCATTTTTGGGGTGGAGCAGACGTACGTAAATGCGCGAGACCATGCATCAGACCTTCCTAATCGGAACTTGGAATTGTATGCGGAATATATACCATGTGTGTATAGGCCACCCCACGAGGGTTCTAGGGTGCTGGGTAGAACCAAACACATCTCTCTCCATTCTGAGAGCAGCTCTCCTTGCACATGGAAAGAAACTTGGCCATCACATCCCTGCCGGGCATTGGCTTTGGCTTCTGGTCAAGGAGTTAAGAGCTGGAGCCAGAGAAGAGCATGCAGGAGCTGTGGCTGAGCGGGAAGGAAGGAAGGAAGGAAGGGCGGCCTGGCATGCAGCATTGGCATTCCTGTGGGCACAAAACAAAGAGGGGGGGGGGGTGCTGGGGATTGCCGGTGAGGAGGTATGCTTACAATGATGCCTGCCCAATGTGGGGTGTCTCTGACCAGCAGGGAGGCGCTGGTGCTTGCCATCAGGAAGCCCAGCACGGCCACAGAGGCGCCCAGGGCCAGCTGCAAGGAGGCCAGCAGCAGCGGGAAACGGCAGCCACAGCACGTGTGGACGTCCTCCTCCTCCTGTCCCGCTTTGGGCTCGCTTGGGGCTCCCTTCTTTGGCATGGCGGCCACTTGCTCCTTGTGGCTTGGCTCTGCTGCCGAAGGCTGCTCCTGCTCCTGCTGCTGCTGCTGGGCTGGCTTCTCTCTCTCTCTCTCTCTCTCTCTCTCTCTCTCTCTCCTTTCTTTCCCGTAAGGACCCCACCCACAGCTTTCCTTGGTGCGCCTGCCTGGCTGGCTCCTGGCATTTGGAACCGAAGAGGCTGAACAAATATGGAAAGCCTTTGGAGCCGCGACTAGTGGGAGCTTTCCAAGAGCTACATTTAGCCCGTGGATAGGAAGGGGGGCGCCAGGGGGGCGGGCGACGGACGGCAGGGAGGGAAGGAGCCCATCTCACTCATGGCATGTTCTCCAACCTCTATGTGTTCCTCGTTGCAGGTGGGAATCGAAGCTGCTCTGTCCCGGGTGGGGTGTTGGCAGGCACGCCAGGGAGTGAATGGGCCACAGCAGAGGTGTCCCAGGCTGCCTGCCCGCCTGCCTCTTGAGATTATTGGGCGGATTCTGGCCTGAGGAAGGTATTCTAGGCGTGTGTCTACATTGCACAATTAGTGCAGTTTTGACACCACTTGAACAGCCCTGGCTCAAAGCACTGTAGTTTTATGGAATCACAAAGTTGGAAGGGATCACAAGGGCCACCCAGTCACCCCTGCTATGCACGAACATAGGATTTAATAATAATAATAATAACTTTATGTATACCATCTCAAGGGGACTCAGGGCGGCTTACATAAGGCCAAGCCCAACAACACATAATAACAACATAACAGCAAATAATACAACAATACAATCAATATACTACACAGAAGCAATAACAGACGGTTTAAAACCATTCTGGGTGGGCCAAATGTGAAATATTAAAATTTTAAAATAAATAACACTGGATGCAAACAGGAAGAATGTATGTCACAGGAAAGGTTTTAAAGGATAATGTGGGGCAGATGACCAACAAGTCATTAAAGTGCGTACGAGGACATTTTGCAAGGAATTGATCAGCAGGGCATTATTTTTTAGTCTCCAGATGATATAGACATGTTTTAGAGTATGGTTAGGCATGGGCAAACTTCGGCTTTCCAGGAGTTTTGGACTTCCAACTTCCGGTAGGCTCTTAGGAAAAGAGGTAGCAGGAAGTTTAAAACACCTGGAGGGGCGAAGTTTGCCCGTGCCTAATCTAAAAGATAACAGACTAAAATCTGGGTTGCTGTGAGTTTTTCAGGTTGTCCTCATTTTCAATCTCCACCCCAACTATGGAATTCCCTACCTCCATATGTAAGAGCCATGCCCAACCTACGATCTTTTATGCAAGCACTCAAAACATGGTTCTTCGGCAGAGCATTTAAATTGTAACCATTTTAATGTCATTTGTATACATTTGTTTATTCTGTCTTGTGTAAGTCACCCAGAGCACTTTGGTGGAGGGTGACTCATGAAATAATAAAATGAAATGAAATGAAATTGTCAGTGGTTTTCGATTATAGAAGATATAAGACCCCCATCTACACTGCCATATGAAATCAAGATTATCTTCTTTGAACTGGATTATATGGCAGTGTAGACTCATATAATTCAGTTTAAAGCAGATAATCTGGATCTACTTTGATAATTTGGATTATATGTCAGTAGAACTAAATCAGGAACTGAATCAAGAAGCTCCCTTGGATCCCATACAGCAGGGGTGCTCACACTTTTTCAGCATGCGAGCTACTTATAAAACAACCAAGTCAAAATGATCTACCTACCTATATTTTGATAGAAGAAATAAGGGACATTTACATGATTTTTCACAAAAATAAGGGACACTTCATAAAATGCATCCAGACAAGAGTTCCTTCTCCCACCCTGACATCATTCCACAGATATAAACAGGTAGAATGAAAGCAGGCAGAGCTTTAAGCTGCAAGGCCATTCAATGCTGATCAATGTGGCCAATGGAACATTCAAAAATGCATCCAGACAAGAGTTCCTTCACCTACCCTGACATCATTCCACAGATATAAACAGGCAGAATGAAAGCAGACAGACCTTGATACTGCAAGGCCATTCAATGCTAATCAAGGTGGCCAGTTGAAACATTCACACTTACCTCAAACAGACAAGAGTTTCTTCTCCCACCCTGACATCATTCCACAGATATAAACAGGCAGAATGAAAGCAGACAGACCTTGAAGTTGCTGTGCAGATGAACTCCTCGCAGTCACAGATCTTAGGCTTTGGCAGAAAATGGCTGCCAAAGCCTCCTTGTTGTTGTCCTCCCTCATGGCTCGTCTTTGCCACCGCCGCACGCTCCAAATGCGCATGCACGGGCCGGGCGCCCGCCCCCTCCTTCCCTCTGCTGCCCTCCTTCTTCTCCCTCCGTCCTCCTCAGGCCACGCTGCGATGGCAGCAGTCGGCACTGAGGATGGAGCCATTGGCAGGGGAGTCACGTCAGGGGCAGCCTGAGCGGAAGCGCCCCTCAGAAATCCGGTCCTGGCTGCGATCAACCAGTTCTGCCTCCGCGATTGACTGGTCGATCATGATCGACGTAATGAGCACCCCTGCCATACAGTATTCTTACATCACGAGAAAGGCAAGATAAAAATTAAGAAAGTAAATAAAAAATAAGTATAATTACCGGCCCTCCAGGTGTTTTGGACTTCAACTCCCAGAAATCTCAGCTGTTAGGATTTCTGGGAGTTGAAGTCCAAACACCTGAGGGCCGGTAATTACCCACCCCTGCTCTAGATGTAATCACACAACACCAGCATTTGAAATATAGTCATTTATTTAAAGCAGGCAATATCCAGTAAGGCTATCCTGCTTAGATCCTGCCATATTGAATGGCAGGATCTAAGGTCTCCAAGCAAATAAATAAATGCATAAATAGCAGCACCACAATGTTTTCCCTGTATTTTCAGGGTCCTTTTCCCCAACACACACTTGCTTCCAATATAAATTCTTCCTGTCGAGAAAAATGTTTCCACTAAAGGATCATCACCCACTCAGTTCTTCCCTGCAAATTCCCTACCCTGTATACTTTTTTACATTAGCAAATACAAGTTAGAGAATCTGTGTTACGGTAGCAAGAGTCACATGTAGCACCATCCTCAGATGAACTGCCTATGAAGGAGCCAACTGTGAAGGCTTCTCGTATCATATCCAAGGGTGGGCACTTAAGGCTTAAGGCTAACACAGGGAGTTTCAGGCTAGGCTGAATAGCTCTTTCATGAAAATATGACTTTGCCTTTTTAAAAAGAAGCTGTGTCTAACTAGAAGATGCAGAGCACAGAATGCCCGTTCAATCACTGTTTGGATCTGTGCAGATGTCTGTGGGAGCATCAGGGGCTGCAGGTGAGCCACCGACTATGGAAGCACCAGCTGGCTCTACTAAGGGAATGGCTTGTAAATATGAGACAATGTGCGCAAGTCATGGCAAATTCAAAGAATGCAAAGTCCTTCCTCCCAAAGTGTCACATCCTATGGATAACAATTATATTGCACATGTCTTTCAGGAAGCCTGACACGCAGCTACCAACCATCCCCACAAAAGAATAAAGCAGGCCTAGGGCTAAGTAAATACTCGAGTCCATTTCAATATATACGTAACAATAACACATTCTGAATAATCCTAAAAGGCATATTTCCAGTTTTTCTTAGCCTTTTTGGTGATTATCTTATTTGTTTCTATAATCCCCTTTCCCCAAAATTTTTGTACTATATTGCAGGACCACCAAACATGAAAAAGGGCCTTTCTGTGTTCTGGACCTCCAGCATTCCCCTCAACAAGTTTTATCTATTTTGGCCATTAGCTCTGGGGTTATATAGCTTCTATAAAATATATTATGCATATTTTCTCTAATTGAACCAGCTATTGAAAATTTTAACCACCTTTTTTAGCGATGTTCCCAATCCCCCGAATCAACATTTCTCCCTAAATCTTTAACCCACAAATTAATCCCAGTTTTTATTGGATTATCCTCTAAGTTTTATTCTAAAATATATTTGTATAGTCTGGAGATCAGGCCTTTGTAACTCTTTTCAAAAATGTTCTCTAATTCCATTTTTTCGTTGAAAAACCTACCCTACCCTCACATCTTTTGTAAATCTATTGTGTAAAACCAGTCATTTATCCCTTTCTCCTTTTAAGTTTCAGTTGCTCTTTTTCTTTGGTAAGGGGCTGTGGTGGCACAGCAGGTTAAATCGCTAAGCTGCAGAACTTGCTGATCAGAAAGTCAGCGGTTCAAATCCACAGGAGTGAGTTCTTGCTATTAGTCCCAATTCCTGCCAACCTAGCAGTTCGAAAACATGCAAATGTGAGATCAATAGGTAATGCCTTGGCGGGAAGCTAAATGGTGCTCCATGCAGTCATGCCGGCCACATGACCAGGAGGTGTCTACTGACAACGCAGGATCTTCGGCTTAGAAATGGAGATGAGCACCAACCCCAGAGCCAGAGATGAGCACCAGAGCCATCCCCAAGAGCCGGAGATGAAAGGGAAGCCTTTATCTGTGTGTCTGTGTTTCATTGTTTTGAGGTATTGTTTTGTGTCTCTATATATGCTGGAATCAGGCCCGGATCATGGCCTTTTGGTGCTCTAGGCCAAAGGCTCTGCCCCCGCCCTGGCTCCGCCCCCGCCTCCTTGCCAGCGCGAGGAGAAAGGAAAGGGCGGGGCCTCCCCACGGCTCCTCCCTCCCGCCTAAAGCCACCATGCCGGCCTCAGGCGGCCGAAATCACCCTTTTCAGGCCAGCATGACAGCTTTAGGAGGGAGGGAGGAGCCGCGGAGCCCTCCCTCCCTCCTAAAGCCACTATGTCGGCCTGAAAAAGGTGATTTCAGCCGCTTCTGAGGCCGGCATGACGGCTCCCCGTGGGATCGGCTCCGGGGGTGGGGCTTTCCTTCCTCCTCCTCGCGCTGGCGAGGAGGCGGGGGCAGAGCTGGGGGCAGGGCGAGGGCAGAGCCTTTTAGCCAAGGAGAGCAAAGGGGGGGGGGGCGCGGCAGGGCGGCCATAGATGGCGCTTCTGCTGCCGCATGCGCACTTTTGGGAAATTTTTTGATTTTTAAAAAAACTTGGGGGGGGGCAGATCTTCTGCCCCCCCCCATGACTGCCCCCCTAGACCATGGCCTAGGGTGACCTTATGGGTAATCCGGGCCTGGCTGGAATCCACCCTGAGTCCCCTCGGAGAGATAGGGCAGAATACAAATAAAGTGTTGGTGTTGTTCCTATAGGTACTTGATTCACCAAGGGCATTCAATACTGCTTCCGATGGGCGCAGGCATAACAGAGTTTTTGGGTTCAATCCCCTTCTTATACCTTTTCCATATTGCTAAAATATTAGCTCTTAATATATGTCTATTAAATTCCTAGATGGTCAGTGTCTTCCAAGAACCCCTGGAGCTGCAAGACCACCACACGTTCCATGACTTAGCCCAAGTAGGGAAGATTGGAGACTGCCTGATAGTTCAGGATTGAGTGGGTTCCAGTGATGGTTTCTTCAACAGCAGTTTTATAACAGCTTGTTTTAAGATGGCTGGAATCTTGCCCTCCCACTCTGCCAAACCCCCTCTGGCATCTTTGATCAGCCAGAATGAGCAGGGTTCTAGGATGCCTGTGGCAGGCCTCACCTCTCCAAGGATCTTGTCCACGTCATCAAGCTGAACCAATTGAAATGAATCCATCAAAATCGGGCAAGCAGGTGCTCGTGTCACACCCTCAGAGACTGCTGTTAATGAGGCATTGAAGTCAGAGCAAATCAGAGTGACACCATCTCTCTCCGTCCCTTGGAGAATAGTGGCAGGTGGACCAGACTCCTCTGGTCTGCCACAATTTTGGAATACTAAAGTGTCACTTATCTAGCAATATTTCTTCCAAGAAGTTGTAAATGAATGGCAGGTGTTTTCCAGCTAAAACATCCTGACTCCATCAGTTACTGGGAAGATGTTGACTTTTCTTCCTTAAGTGATAATTAAGGAATTGCTTCTTTAAATTGACTTAACAGAGTCATTGTCTTTGGTAATGTAAACATGTTTTACTTACTTACTTACTATATTTGTATACCGCCCTTCTCAGCCCTCAGGCAACTGCACCACAGAGTTAATCTCTGGTCATCAGTGTCAGCAGTTCAGCAACTTTTAATTACAGTTCGTGAATTTTTCTTTTGCAGTTTTCCAGACTTCATTTCTTAGCATGACATCTCTACAGACTCTTTTCATACAATACCACTCATTTTCATTCAAACCAGATATCATATTTATAATTAAAAGGATTGAGTTTTCTAACTTTTTCAGTTCTCATTTGATATACACCATGGCCCAGTCATATTGCTCACACATCAATGGTGGCTGGGGGATCCCATGTTGTGGTAAACCCATTCCAGGTTTTGGATCATTACAGAGGAGCTATTTAAAGTGCCAAATATATTTTGTGGGACAGCACCTTGGCTGCTTGAAAAGTTAGAACAAAATCCGCATTCGCCCACCCAATGACATGGGAGCCACTAACTGATATGGTCACATGCAGCAATTTTTCATGTCCCTCTCTGATAAACCCATGACATTCACACATTTTGTAACCGCTGACCAATACATCAATACTGCTGTGTTCTCTTTCCCATCAGCTGCTTGGTGTGTGTGTTTCCATTTATCCTGCTTATTACTTTGCCGACATCCAAAATCTAAAGATCTAATTTGATCAGACACAGTCGTACAAATGTCATGAAGTTTCCTTTCTCACTGCCTCTCCTTTTATTTCCCAGTAGATATTT